>UESW01004154.1:1045701-1123005 GCA_900491605.1 Calamus simplicifolius
ATAGAGGGCAAATCGGCTGAATTGGCAGACCCCTACTAGAGAGCAGGGCACAAGTCGGAAGACAGTCCCATAGAAGCTTCCAAATAAATAACTGAACCCGGGGAAGAGTGGGAAGCAACCAAATCCAAGCAGCATCCTTGGTGCACTGAGGTAGGGGCCTAAAAACCTTCATAAGGTTCCTAGAAGGGGCCCTAGAAAGACAAGATCTCTGCCATAACCTAACATCAGCCGAGGGGCCAGAGGTAAGAGGAATCGAGAGAATCCGCCGACAGAGCATCTCACCAAAGAAACTGATCACCATGGGGATATTCCAGAAGGGGGGATCTAATAAAATCAAATCCTTGACCCTCAAATCAGTGGGGACATCAATACTGATAAAGGAAGGCCACCAAGATAGAGGGAGCTCAGAAATCCAAGAATCCTGAATAACATCAATGAATGACCATCTCCAATCATCCATGAGATATTCCTCAAGATAGACTCACCATACTGACACACCTCCTTCCAGAAGAAGGAACACCCCCTGGGCGGCACTATATGCACCCCTGACGTCCATTCACCATACCTTGCACATCACAGAGCTCCAAAGACAATGCAGCTACAGGAGGAATCGCGAAGCATGCCTGGCCAAAAGAGCTTGTCGCCTAACCAGTAGAGACGGATCCCGAGACCACCTTCTTGAGTTGGCATGCAAATCATGTCCCAAGATAAGAGGTGAATGTCGTGCCCATCTTGCATGGAGGCCCAAAGAAAATCTCTAAAACATCTCTCAATCCTCTTAAGACAAGTAATAGGATGGTGCATTCGAAAGCAGATAAAGAGGAAGGAGGAGAGAACCGACCGAATAATGGTAACCTTGCCATCATAGATAAGCCGTGACCTGCCAACCCTCAATGCGTGGCGAACCCGCCTCTCCAGATCCACATAGTCAGAACAACGGGTCGTCTACCAGTCATGGGGATCCCCAAATCTATCAGTCTGAGTAGAGATACCCAACAAATTAATAATGGCTTCTCTGGTAGATCTGGGAGTCTTCGGGCTAAAGCAAATAGAAGACTTAAGAAGATTGAACTTCTGTCCCGACGCCTGACAATAGCGCTGGAGAATAGAATCAAATGAAGCCGCATTATCAATAGAAGCATGTCCCATAATAATACAGTCGTCGGCAAACAGAAGATGAGAGACAGAAGGACCCCCAACCCCAGTCATAAAAGGGACGATCGTCCATTCTTGCTGAGCCTGATAGAAAGCTCGAGAAAGATCATCCGCAGCCAAAATAAACAATAGGGGGGATAAGGGACACCCCTGACGTAACCCCACAGAAGAATGGAAAAACTCAGTCGGATTCCCATTGATGATCAGAGAGAAGGAAGGCCCCTAAATGCATGCCATAACCCACTCAATAAATAGCTCCTCAAATCCGAACTCCTGAAGAGAGCGATGCAAGAAGGCCCAACTTAATCTATCATAAGCTCTCTCCATATCGAGCTTAATTGCCATAAGACACCGTCTGGCTGGGGCTCTCTGGAGATCGTGCATAAACTCCTGAGTAATGAGGACATTGTCCGAGATGGAATGCCCTCTAATGAAAGCCCCCTGTTCAATTGAAATAAGGCGGGGAATCACCGCGCGAAGGTGACTAGCTAATAGGCGGGCACATACCTTTATACAATGTAGTGCACAAGCTGATAGGCCTGAAATGTTGAGGGAGAGAAGCATCAGAGCGCTTGGGTACAAGAGTGATAAGAGTCCGATTCCAATCCAAAGGAATGTGTTTCGATTGGAAAACTATCTGGATAGCCTAAACCACTTCCTGCCCAACAATATCCCAATAGTGACGAAAAAAGAAAGGTGGAAACCCATCAGGCCCCAGGGCCTTGTCCGGACCAAGGTCCTAGAGGGCCAGACGAATCTCCTCCACAGTTATTGCCCTGATAAGCATAGCATTATCCGAAGAGGAAACCTTCCTGTAATCAGATACCTGAAAGACCAGAGCACCATCACCAGTAGACTCAACCATCTAGACCGAAAGAAATGGAGAAGCTGAGTCCGGATAGACTGGATATCCTCCAGGGGATGTCCTCATCATCAACTATCCTCCGAATCCTATTAGCAGCCCGACGCCTCAAAGTAGCCTGGTGGAAGAATCTGGTGTTACGGTCCCCTTCACGAATCCACTGAACCCTGGACCTCTGCCTCCAATACAGCTCCTGCTACCAAAGAAGGGAGTGGTGAAGAGCAAGATTCTCGCGTAGCAAAGAGAGATCGGCATTCGTAAGAAATCCATCTGGTCCTCCTTCACCTGAAGGGCACTTATGTCGGCTTCAACCATCTCCACTTGCCTAACCAGATTCCTAACCTCCAGTCTGTTCCATTGGAAAGTCTGCGCTGGCCAGCAATAGACGACGAGATAACCTATAAACAACATTACCCCTAATAGGAAGATGCCAAATCTGAGAAATGATGGTCCGAGCAGCCGAATGGAATGTCCAGAACCGCTCAAATCTAAACTGCTTCCTCTGATGTTGGTTAGCCTCCGTAGCAATCAAAATGGGACAGAGATCAGAAGCAATCCTGGGGAGGTGAGTAACAGTAACATCCGGATACTTTTGAAGCATCTGAGCCATGGCAAGAGCTCTGTCCAATCTCTCCCAAACACGAGCAGACCCCTGCCGGTTATTACACCAAGTGAATTGGGGCCCCGAGTACCCCAGATCCATCAGCCCTGATGACTCGATAAAAGTCCTAAATTCAATAATATCCACTGAGCCAGTGACTCTTCTGCCCCCTCGCTTTTCATTAGCCTCAGTGATACAGTTAAAATCCCCAGCAACGATGGAGGGAAGCCCTTGATCAAGGAGAGAGCAGCTCAGACCAAAGGACCCGTCTCTCCCAGTAATCTGTACTAGCATAAACCGCCGATAGGAGCCAAGGATTAGAAGTCGCTTCAGTGACAACAAGACGACCTGCTGGTTACTCTGATGAAAAGCATCAATCGTAACAGCAGAATCGTGCCAAATGGCCAAAATACCCCCAGACATCCCCTCAGCCTCTACCGCATAAGAGAGCTAAGATCGGGCAATCTGTCTCCGAAACCGCACCAAACTGTCCCCCGACAGCCTTGTTTCTAATAGGACACATATATCAAAATTATATAATTGCAAAAGTCTACCAAAAGAGGAACGAAATGAGGGCTTACTAGCACCTCGGACATTCCAAAGTAATATCTTTATAAACTAGCTGGAGGTAGATGGGCCCCCCTGGTCCTCAGCCATAATGCTATCAGAAAGGCACCCTACAAACCGGGTGCCATCCTCAGAATTCTGTGAAGGATAGGCCTGCAGAGCATCTGGGTCGCCTTCAACATCAGCAGACCTAGGGGAAAAAGCCGAGGACAAGAGAGATAATCCCTGACCCATGAGAGTTCCCGAGGATGCCTCACTAGCCTTATCAGCACCCCTGTCCTGGTCGGCTAAAACCACCTCCTGACCATTGGCCTGGCATCTGGAGGGCTGGATCACTTTACCTGGAGGAGGAATTAGATCCCCTCTGCATTTGAAATTGAACCCTTGCCTTTTCCCTTTTTCTTCTCCAGTTTGGAGATAGTCCTAGGAGCTAAGCTATCAACCGGTCTGGCCCGTTTGAGGGGCCCCGGAAATGCATCCCTACTCTCTAGCTGGCCCCCTTCATTAGAAACCGATCCCATAGAGGCAAATGGGTTATTAGTCACAAGGATTGGGTCACAATTGGATCAGAGGTCCCAACATGATCTTGCTTCAGCTGCTCTCTGGCTGAATTTCTGAAACCGGCATGCTTCATAAGAACCGGCACAATCACTAATTCAGCAACATTTAACATCCCTCCCAGCTTTGGACTGACCAAGCCTCCCTGCTTCGAACTGACCGAGGCTTCAATCGAAGGCACAGGGAGGGACCTGCGAGCCACCTTCACCGGGAGCTTCCACCCTTCAGCCAGACTCTGATCCCCAGATGCCGATTGAGAAGCTGAAGACGGAGAGGAGACAGTCGTAGGAGTCTTCAATTGAGAGGTTGCAACAGTCCTCCTCTGACGGACAACGGCCATCCACGGCCCGAAGACAGGGCCGTTGGCAGCTATCTCCTCCTCAGACATGGCCGACAGCGAGCATGGATGAACCAAATGCAAGGATCCACACTTCGAGCAGATTCCCTCCATTGATTCGAAGGTAAATTGCTGCCAAAACGGTCCCTGAAGTCCCTGTACCCGCATCCCTGGCCGAAGAGGAAGACGGAGGTCTACACGGACAGCCACCCGCGCGAAACCTCCTCTAGTCTTCGACTGAGTGGCATTATCCGCACAAAGAAGCTACCCGCTGGTTCCATGATCACTCTAAGGATGTCCTCCTTCCAAAATTCCATCGGGAGATTGGGCAATCTCACCCAAAGCAGCGCCGAGGAGACGGAGTCCTCAGTCGGGAAGAACTCTGGTTTCCAAGCTTCCATACCAACAATTTGGCTGTTAACCACCCACGGGCGGTTGAGAATCAGATCACAAGCCGCCGCATCTTCGAAGCGGAAGATATGGCATCGATAGGCAAGACTGATTGGGACAATGGCGCCAGAGATCCCTGCTCTTCTAAACTCCCTGATAAATGCTTCAGCCGGCACCCATCTGAGGAAGGTCTGGGCGAGAACGGACCTCTGATGCCACCCCGACATCTCCTCAACCAATGCCTTCGGGACCCGGATGACGTCCGAAAATTGGGCATCCAACCTCGCAACCTCCACCGGTGAAGGAGATGATGAAATACACTTAAACCCCTGCTCCGCTACCCTACTCCTAGGAGCTCGGCCACCCGCAGCCTCATCGGACGCCATGGGAAACCAGAGGACAGAAGAACGAAGGTCTTCCAAGAAGCAGATACCCAGGCGGCGAAGATCACCGGAGATCAAGAAGAAACATGACCAAAGCACGAATCGTAAAGCATGACTAAACAATAGAATCGGAGTTATGCTTGCACGATTCTTAAAGCACTACGCGATTCTTAAAGCACTTCTGAATCCATAATTCAAATGCTAAGTTGGTTTTCAAAACATTGCCCAGAGACGCTTTGCAGGTGCCATCATTGCGGTATTAATAGATACCAAGCTCCAGAGCTTGGAGTTGGAGACATCATCATTTATTACTTTGACCCACCACTTCTGATTTTTTATTACCTGTCTTACGTCTTACGTGTGGAGGCCATGAATCTTGCCCTGGTCAGGTGCATCAATCGTTTTGGACAACCGAGGAGGGGGAAAAAAAAAAAAAGAAGGAACAGAGCCGGCATAGTTTCAGGCTTCTGCATTCCTCGGAGCATGGCAGGCAGCGGATGGCAAAGAAGCTCTACGAACGCAGTCGGCTCCGGTGATTCCGGAAAGCCGGACGAACGCTGCATGCATGAAAGTCCGGCTCATTAATTATCCGTACTATGATCTGAACGCATCACGCACTGCCGCAGAACCCTGCCGGCGGAAAATCTCGACGATGCCCTCGTCCAAGAGATTCCCCAAGATCTCTGATCGTTGTTTCTGGAATGGAAGCCGCGCCCTAATGCTTTATTTGGATGAAAAATATATATATATTTATTTAAATAAATAAAAAAAAAAATTAATAATTTATGATAATAACAATATTTTTATCATAATTAGAAAATATATTATTTTTTTTTTAAAAAATTAATATCGAAATAAAAAGAATAAAAAAGTATTCTTAAATTTTTTTTTTCAAAATCTCTTCAATTTCGAAAAGAAATTTTTAGGTGTAGCCCATCATTTTTTTTTTCTATTTTTTTCTCTAATTTTTTTTTTTTCTATTTTTTTCTTTATCCAAACTAATTTTCTTTCCTTCCTATTTTCTTTATATTCAAACAAGCTTAAAAATGGATATTTACTAGATTTAAAATTAATAAAATATTAATAAAAATATTAAATATAATATTATTTATAAAATTAAAATAAATAAAATAAATAAAATAATTAAATATATTATATAATTATATAATACTTATCAAATTTATGAAAAAAAATTATAAATTCATTTTATTTTATGACAAAGAATGTTAGGTAATGAAAAAAATCAATAGCCTAATTTAATCGATTTGTCCTACTAAAAGTCTATAATGCATCATAATAGCACGTTAGAGGGAATATATGATATTAATAGTATCAAAATTAAATATTAATTATTTTTTAATGAATATTTATAATTATTTTTTTAAAATTAAACGATTAACGTACAAAAGGCTTGGAGCTTTGGTGGAACTCGACTGCCAAGGTTTTCAATTAAGCCCGCAATCAATTTTTATTTTCTTTGATTAAGTGCAATATGGTGAATTACATTCATATGTTTTGCTGGTCAGAAATAATTTAATATATAACTTTTTAATAGAGAATATAACTTCTTTTTATTGCCCCATCTCGAACGAGTCCTTGCTCTGCCAATGCCGTGAAAACTGAATCATATCGTACGGCTTGTCTCCATGAAAAGCTGCTAAAAGTTCGGCTACGTACATTGCTGAATGGCGCATGGATAAACGAAATTATAGTTTAGACTGCTATTTTTTTCTTTTTAAATCAAAAAATATGGCTGCAAAACCGTTTGCCCCTACGGGCATTGTGAAGTAATGTCAATAAAAAAAAAAAAAAAAGAAAGAAAATAGAGAAGCTAATTTGATGATCGAATGATTTCTATTCTATTATTTTACAGTATATTTTATATTTGAATTAATTTAATTGATTTATATAAAATTTATGTAATCATCTGTTTGTTTCAAAAAAAAATTAATAATAAAAATAAATAAATAGAGAAGAAGAGAGTGCCGGCCATTCCGAAAATCGCGGGCACTGTAACTTTATTGGCCTCCCGCGGTAATTAACTTTTGACAAACAAAGCGGATCCAACTCTCTACCGACATTATATAGCAGGAAAAAAGTAGTGATGTGCCGACGTGATATTACGAGTAGATTGGTCGGGTCCAGTAGGCTGCATGGTTTTTTTTGAAACCACTGTTATTTAACACCGAATTTGTAGATATAAAATTAAATATTTATTAAAAAATAAAATAAAAAAATATTATTTTATATAATGTTTTTATGTTTAACATTTCAACATAATTTTTTTTTTTTTAAATGACACTTTTAAAAACGCTATTTCAAATACTGCTTCTAAGCACAATTCTAAATAAAATAAATTAAAAATAAAATAAAAAATAAAAAATAAAAAAACTTAGAAAAGCATCATGACGCTTCTAAGAAGAGCCACGGTAAAAATAAAAAAATATTTTTTATATATATATATTATTTTATTTTATTTATAAAATATTTAATTTTGATATTAAACGTGTAAATTTAGTATTAAATAGGTTTTAAAAATAGCTCTCGACCCTAGACCTAAAAGACACGCAGCATTGGATTTCTGAAAGCTAAAGCACTCTTGCGAGATGAAACGAATGTTGGTGAAAATTCGGAGCGCACCTTCTCTGTGCTCCTAGCTACCCGTTCGCCTCCTTAGTGGCATGAGCATCATTGGCTCATGCGTTGAGCTTGATTCCCAAATCCAATGAATCTCTCTTTTGATGATCAAACTAAAGACCTAGCAATGGGGGGACTAGGCGAAGTAGCATAAAAATTAAAACAATATGAACCAAAAACTCTTTGTTGATAAAAAAAAATATTAATATGTAAAAATTATTTTTCATAATGAATTAGGAGATTGAATAAATTATAATTTTAATTTAATTAGGACACTAAATCTGATACAAGATCATGCTAGGAACATGATTCGATAATAAAAAAAAATATAAAATTTATATAAAATTTAGGACTCGATAATAAAAAACAGGTTAAAATTATTGAATGCACATGTTAAAATCTAACTAAAATATGATACTCTTTTTAATAAAAACTTAAAAAAAATAAAAAATATGTGAAGTTAAGAAAATTAAATATTCTATCTAACATTGTGGAAGACTGTCGGCAAATTCGTTTGCTCCAATAAAATTAGGCACGATTTTGTTGGTCATAAAATCTATTTATTGCGTCTTGTGCTGAACTTCAATAGGATGATGATGACACGAGGTGAAACTAACATGCGAGGATGGCACGCGCACACGTGTATGCATAGATTCCATGTGTTAATATGATAAGATTCCTATCCTCGCTCCAGCATATTAATGTATATATTTGTTTTAATTAGTTGGAAACCGAGGATTCTGACGACGGCCGGTCACTTATATGATCTTTTTTATTATTATTATTTACCCTTGTTCATCGTAGTCTGTGACAACCTAAATCTTTTGTCATCGGTGTAGAGGTGGTTAAAAGAAAAAGAAAAAAAAAAAAAAGATCAATGATTCCACGTTCCTTGACCAATTACCAAATGTTCTCCATGGATCCTACCTTCGCTCGAGAGAGATATTGTTCCCCGTGTGCATGCACCGACCTGCTACTCAGTGGCTGGTGGGAATATTTGTTCGATGGCACGGAGATTCGTGGACAGCCAGTGAATCGTAGACCAGTGACGACGGCACACCAATGCATCGTCCAAAAGTTGGCAGGCCGTCTGGTTGCCAGGTTGCTTGAAAGCGATGGAAGAAAGGGTAATTAATTAAACTGATAAAGGTGGGGACTCATGTTAAATTTAGGCGCAACCACCTTCGTTTCTTCTCTAGTACTACTATTTGTTTTCAGTTTTCTTAACTTCACAACGGCCAAATCTGGCATTTATTAAACTGTTTTTAAAATATATATCGAACAAAACAGACAGGTAAGCAGAAAGAAAAACTAGTCATTATTTATTTATCAACAATAAAAACTAATATTGTTTGTGCATGCAAATGTTGTTTTATTTTTAAATACATCTTGGTGATGGGAAACATTTTGTCGTTCCTTTCCAGCTTCCATTCACGTTTCATGATTCCCTATACGTGAAATAATAATAATAATAATAATAACTAAAAGGATGGAATGGTTTCAAGTCACAAGATTAATCCATGATATGCATTTTAAGCATCGTGTTTCCAGAGGATATAACAACTACCAAACGAGTACCGATTCCGAAAGGTGGTAGAAAGTGAAAGCAGATGATAAACAATTTATTTGGCCGGTAAGTTATGTTTAACAAATTTCAGTTCAAGTATTTAGTGTCATTTTGTCATTCTTAATGAAAAAAGAAAGAAAAAAAGAGGTGGGAAAAAAAGTTCACGCATGATTAATTCCCACAATTAATTCGTAGAAAAACATCAGTTGAAATATGTTTTAATACTGGGATAATTGTTTCTGGTTATGATTGAATTTTTATTAAAAAAAAAAACATGTACTGATTGGGACTCGGAATCGGTGAACGCTAGACGCGTGTGTCAGTCAGGGCAATCTAAAGGACAATCAAACGGCTGAATGGCGTGGGCCAACAATTATTAAGTAAATAAATGTTGTTGCGTTGTCTTGTAGGTGTGTCTCACAGCTGGCGGTTCTTCCCGTCGGTCGCCAATCCACCCGACTGGGACCAGAGAGGTCTTAGTTTACGGATAGAGAGAGTTAATGTTGGTCACGTAACTAAGTTTAGATTCTATTATTTATTTAAAAAAATTATGTAATTTATGTATTTAAAAATAAAATAAAATAAATAAAAATATATAATTTTAAACCTTAATTATATTTGAATGTATTATGTGTGTGTGCCTGCGCGCTGCAAAAATTTGTTCTTCTGCTTGGAGCGGTGCAAGTTGGGATCCGGATAGCGCTCTTCCGTTCGGATGGACCTATAAGGCAGTTCTCACATAGGAATCACATATGACGGTCCCTGCAGAAGACCCTTTGATGCCTAAGTCAGTGAAGATTATGAGCAAACAGATGAGAGTAAAAGGCTCCAGCCGAAGAATCTTCCTTCAGCATGATTTTTCAGGAGCAATGACTTTTTTTATCGAAAATTTAAAATTTCATTGATCATGGATGGAATGTTGTATTTGGTTCTCGTTCCCGTTTTGGAAGGCTTATTCCGCGATTCCTGCGATCATGATGGTTCATCCTTCGAGATATCCAGCATGGTTTGAAGCAGCAATGGTGCTTACGTTGAAGAGATAATGATCGATCCTGGCGAGGTACTAAGATAGCTCGGTCATGCTGAGGTTCGGATATAGCTCGGCCTTTTCGAGATATTGAGATAGCTCGGCTAGATGGTTCGGCTCTGAAGTTCGGCCATATAGTTCGGATCTATAGCTCGACCTTAATTCAGATAGATAGTTCGGTTCTGTAGCTCGGCCTTAGTCATCGGGCATGTTTATTAATGCGATGATAATATTTTCTCGCATTAATATGTATGTATATATAATATGAAATAACTAACTAATGTTAAGAATAATCTTTTTTGATTTTTTTTAAAATAATATTCATGAATTGAATCAAACTTACAAATATAGTAATATATATATATATATATATATATATATATATATATATATATATATATATATATATATATATATATATAATAATAATAATAATAATAATAATAATAAAAGTAGAGGAACAAGGGTAGAAGGTCGAGGGTGCTATACAAAGCCCCCAACCCACTCCATGGTGTAAGCAGTTCATCTGTGGCCTTGGCCATGTTGATTTGATGGCTGAGCTAATGGTTGGACGAGATTGATTCCACATCAGAGAGCCTGGTGCTATGATGTTTGTGGCGAGACACGTGGTCTACCAAGCAACCAAAGCTTCATCTCGTTAGAATATTCGTCTTTGAGAACTTTTGTAGTAAAATTTAAGCGACACCAGAAAAGCGAGTCGGTGAGAGTTGTGACAAATATTCTTTCATCATTTGATTATGAGATATTGTCAATATATACAATAAATAATTATAAAATGGACATGATTAAATCCAGCTCGTGTCGCATATTATTATTTACTACTCAAATCAAGGCATGTTGATGTATATTTGGCTTATTGGAGGTTAAAATTGTGTGGGTTAGGAGATGATACTATTCTTATTGGATAATTATTATTATTAAAGATTGGAGCAAATTTAAAGGCGACGAGAGTGGTGCAATTTACGTAGATGTCTTGTATCGAGTCTCCCAAAATTTCGCAACGTCCAATCTCACAATCCTCCCTGCCTTCCAGCTTGTAAATTATAAATGAGCAATGCCTGCTACCAATATATGTATGGATAAAAAATCAAGTAAAAATTTGAGGGATAAGTTTAGGAAATGGCGAAAGGAAGCCATGGGCTAGGGCAAGCTTACATTGTCTACAAAGTTATTCTTAATAAAAGAAAAGGAAAAAAATAAAAGACAGGAGAAGAATAAAAAGCTGCTTTAATAAAGTCAAAATTTGTTCAAAGAATCTTCCTGACATCTGATTTGCAAGCTGTACTTTTTTTTTTTTTTATATAGACGAATGATTATATCATTTTAGAATGAGTCAGACCTGATATATCATAATATAATAAATAAGAAAGGATATAGAGTAAGAATCATCCTGCTTTCAGCTCCAAAAATCAAAATGTCAGCAATCTGAACGTTAAGAGCTTCTAAAAGGATAGAACGGATGTTGCATAATAAGAAAATAATAGGTGAGTAGGTGCTGAACTCCTATCAAATTCAGCGAATAACAGTAATAAAATCATCCTCTATGATAAGATTATAGGCGCTCAAATTTTAAACAGCATAGAAGATATCAATCCATACCGCGTACAACTTGATAAAAGGCACCAAAAAGTTAAGATGTACCTTTCAACGTATTATCAACACTAAAGAGGAATCCTTTAAATATAACACTCTATTTAACTTCTCTCCTTAATAAAAAAGGCATTTTTTTTCAAGAAAGAGAGAGAAAGGATTAACAGTAGAAATGCAAATATTGTTGCTTCATAATATTTGCTGTAAAAAAATCAATACCATTCTGGTATATTTCTGTCCAAATGCAAGTCTAATTTCTAAATAAATTATTAACTTGACAGAAAAACAGATACATAAATGCTTGGATATACGTAGCTCTATTAGAGCCTTCTCTCTTAGTATCTTTTTCTTTTATATTTGCTGAGAAAAAGTAATAACGATGAGGAGAAGCACATTTTAGCATAGTTATTAGAATAGGATGAAATTGATAAACGGTTGAATCGAGAGCAGAAGGTCAAGCTGGATGGATTCTAATATAAAACTCGATATGCGAGTGATCCGAAATGATTCGATCAACTTATTCGAATCATTCATGAATCAAGTCAACTTAAATTGAATGAAATAATAAATTTTATTATTAAATTAAATTAAATTAAATTTTTTATTATAATTAATTTTTATTAATATAAATATATTTTTATATTAAAATAATTGATGATTCATTAAGTGATTCGATAATTTAAGCTTTTTGGTCGGATCGATGTCTGGGATCGGATCTGATAACTATGCATTTTAGTTTTCTCTTCCCCAAACTTTTTCACAGATGTCGGCAACTGCTGCTGAGAGATGAAGCCCCCTCCGGAGCCAAAGCTAGGGTGCGGTGGTGCGCGCCAGGCAGGCATTAGGTGGGGTGCGGCAGCGGCCGTGGCGGAGGAGGTGCTGCGTGCCGCGAGGCTAACAGCAAACAAGATGTCGACCCAGTTCTGGGCCCATTTCGTAGCTGATGCGGACCCACCACCCTTGTGACAGCTACCAGCAACCATCCTCGCTCCCAAGTCCCAAGGCAATTTCATCTCGCGAGCCAACGCACTACGGATGCAATTTGGTACACTGGCATAATTTAATTTCGCAAACTATGCCAACAGGACGCAAATCATGAACCGTTCATGGATCAGATCCATCGAATCCCGTGATCCCATCCGTTCTCCCTCGTGCGTGGGGAAGGGCAAGCTGCTGGATCGCATCCATAACTCCTCATAAATTGCATCACATGGTCGCCCGGCGTTCAGAGAAAACTTGCAACATAAATTAAATCATTTAATGCATATTTTCTATGATAAAGATTGTGATCCTAAGATCCACAACAACAAAAAATTGCACGGTCGTGATCTCGTACAATCCCTTTAGACTCGCATTTATGATGAATAGATTTTGCGCCCCCAAATGACTAATTTAACCTCCATGGGTTTATATAAACATCCAATGCATGACCGACATGGAATTAACCAAACACAAAGTACTAGTTATAGTTAATATTTAATGTTCTTTCTTGAAGACTGAACGATTGGTCTGTTTATTCCTTTTTAAGCTCGATTTTTCATGACTGTTGATATGTCTGATCCCAACGCCGTCAGCAAAGGCAACAGTGATCACTATCGTTTCCCCCACCTCCGGCACCCCCTCGGGGTCGGGAGCGGGGAAATCATACCTTAACCCCGGGGCCCTACCGGCCTCGGGGTGCATCCTCATTTCCCCATTCCCGGCACCCCCTCGGGGTCGGGAGGGAAATCATACCTTAACCCCGGGGCCCCTACCGGCCTCGGGGGCATCCTCATTTCCCCACCCTCGGGGTCGGGAGCGGGGAAATCATACCTTAACCCCGGGGCCCTACCGGCCTCGGGGTGCATCCTCATTTCCCCATTCCCGGCACCCCCTCGGGGTCGGGAGCGGGGAAATCATACCTTAACCCCGGGGCCCTACCGGCCTCGGGGGCATCCTCATTTCCCCATTCCCGGCACCCCCTCGGGGTCGGGAGCGGGGAAATCATACCTTAACCCCGGGGCCCTACCGGCCTCGGGGTGCATCCCCATTCCCGGCACCCCCTCGGGGTCGGGAGCGGGGAAATCATACCTTAACCCCGGGGCCCTACCGGCCTCGGGGTGCATCCTCATTTCCCCATTCCCGGCACCCCCTCGGGGTCGGGAGCGGGGAAATCATACCTTAACCCCGGGGCCCCTACCGGCCTCGGGGTGCATCCTCATTTCCCCATTCCCGGCACCCCCTCGGGGTCGGGAGCGGGGAAATCATACCTTAACCCCGGGGCCCTACCGGCCTCGGGGTGCATCCTCATTTCCCCATTCCCGGCACCCCCTCGGGGTCGGGAGCGGGGAAATCATACCTTAACCCCGGGGCCCTACCGGCCTCGGGGGCATCCTCATTTCCCCATTCCCGGCACCCCCTCGGGGTCGGGAGCGGGGAAATCATACCTTAACCCCGGGGCCCCTACCGGCCTCGGGGCCTCATTTCCCCATTCCCGGCACCCCCTCGGGGTCGGGAGCGGGGAAATCATACCTTAACCCCGGGGCCCCTACCGGCCTCGGGGGCATCCTCATTTCCCCATTCCCGGCACCCCCTCGGGGTCGGGAGCGGGGAAATCATACCTTAACCCCGGGGCCCCTACCGGCCTCGGGGCATCCTCATTTCCCCATTCCCGGCACCCCCTCGGGGTCGGGAGCGGGGAAATCATACCTTAACCCCGGGGCCCTACCGGCCTCGGGGTGCATCCTCATTTCCCCATTCCCGGCACCCCCTCGGGGTCGGGAGCGGGGAAATCATACCTTAACCCCGGGGCCCCTACCGGCCTCGGGGTGCATCCTCATTTCCCCATTCCCGGCACCCCCTCGGGGTCGGGAGGGGAAATCATACCTTAACCCCGGGGCCCTACCGGCCTCGGGGTGCATCCTCATTTCCCCATTCCCGGCACCCCCTCGGGGTCGGGAGCGGGGAAATCATACCTTAACCCCGGGGCCCTACCGGCCTCGGGGGCATCCTCATTTCCCCATTCCCGGCACCCCCTCGGGGTCGGGAGCGGGGAAATCATACCTTAACCCCGGGGCCCCTACCCCTCGGGGTCCTCATTTCCCCATTCCCGGCACCCCCTCGGGGTCGGGAGCGGGGAAATCATACCTAACCCCGGGGCCCCCACCAGCCTCGGGGTTCATTTCCCCATTCCCGGCACCCCCTCGGGGTCGGGAGCGGGGAAATCGTACCTAACCCCGGGGCCCCTACCAGCCTCGGGGTGGGGGGCAATTCCGGGGCAATCCTTAACCCAGGGCCCCTACTGGCCTCAGGTGCATGGTCGACATGCTATTCAACCGCCAAAGAAAACAGCAACTGTCAGCAAGTACGGTGCTCACGCATGATCTCCGGCACATGGCAGTGCCTTGCCGTAGTACCATTTCGTACTCCTGTAAAATGTGCCCCGGTACGGGGGGTCATGTCTCATAACGATGTTTGGCGCATTGCACGCCTCTATGCGCCACTATGCCTTACTAGGGATGTACGACTCGCCGCCTCTAGCAATAGGAGCCCAGCCACGTCCATCAAGAACAGTACAAAAGAAAGGTCTTCCGAAGCTGCACATGACGGTTTTTAGACAGGTAAAAAAAATAGGGATATAGGCCGGATCCAAGGTTTTTCAGAGCTTTCTTCCTCCCTGCTCAAAACCCTAACTGCCTCAGCTTTTCTTCGCGGGGGGTGGTTCTTTGTCTGAACCCAAGCCACTGACTTGATCGTCGGAGGGTCCCCACCGGTGCCACCGGTCCTCGGGGACTTTTCTTGCAGGACTTCCCGGAGCGAGACGTCCGTTTTCCCCGACGTTTGAAGAAGGTGACTTGGCGTCATCAACTGTTGCAAACGAGATCCAATAATTTTATAAATGCTTCGGAATATAAATATTTTAGAATGACTGTTCTTACAAGAGAATCAACCTGCCATGCTCCAGACTTGCTGCCCAGTCCCCGGAGTGTGTGATGGGCCTTGCATGCCCCTAATACTCTTGTAATTAAGGCTTGGTTATGGTAGGGTAGACCTATATATAATTTTTACTGTATGATTGAACAATATTGAAGATTAATTTATTTATAATAATGATTGTAGGGGATCATATCAGTGATTTTTTTTTGTTACATCATGCATCATGATTTGTACTTATTATTTATTAGCATGTTTTGACCATGCATATATGTGACTGTATTTAACTATTATAGTTTGATTTCGAGTTATATAGGAATTATGGCATGTCTTATATTATGATAGCATGATTTATGGTATTAATGATGTTGATTTAAAATCTGATTTGCATGCAAGAATATTAAAAGATGTGATCGATGGATTAACAAAAAGGTATGTGGGCTAATCATGGATATACAACGAGATGGCACTAATAGCCAGGGTCATCGTTATGATTTTATGCCTAATAGTGATAGAATTGGTGTGGATGGTTGTATATTAACTATTATGAACCAGTTTGCACCTAGGGTAATAGATTAGTCGATGATGCATGGTATTAGTCACTAGATCTACCATTGTGAGTACTTTATTTGCCAGTGATTGGGTCAATAATGATGGCTATATCTTCACTAGTATGAAAACAAATCAGTGTGTGAGATGATGATCGAATTAAGTTTATTTATACGGAGTACTAATACAACTGATTCACTAAAATGTATCATCAAAGTATTGATATGATGATTTTAAATATAGTATTAAGGCAATATAGTCCACCGCTACTACGAATGATAAAAATCGTAAAAGTTTTTTCTTATATTTTATGCATGATTTTATAGTATAGTATTTATAGTATAATTTATTCTATTTTGCATGTTATTTTAGTATTATATAAGTATTTTATTGGATATCTATATGTGTAAAAATTTACATTGCGATATGAGCTTATATCATACTCGTTATTATATTTTTTTTAAAATTTAAAAATTCAAGCATCAAAGAAGGGTTGAGAGAGAGAGAGAGAGAGAGAGAGAGAGAGAGAGAGAGAGATTGTGTATATAGTTTCTGATTTTATATCGGTATTTTACATGCATTTACATAGTTTTAAAGATCATAAATTATACATTCATTTGATTCTAAGAATTGAGTTGCGCATTCGTTAATAAGAATAAACAAGCTTTGTTCGCCCTCGGAATTATGCTCAAAGAATATGCGACCGTACTGCGCACGCTCGGCAGCAGGTCTGACCGTCTGAGGCATGAAACAATCCATGTTCCTTGCACCGAACTATTTTGAAAGAGCGGCAAATTATTGCCTTCCAGCTGGCAACGCAGCAAGACTTTTCCCTTGGTCATAGGTCTGAACTCTGAATCGCAAGATCCTCCGGGTGGTTGGGCTAAGAATCTCGTTTAAGAGAGCCATTCCTCGGTCTACGTTCCTGTGCGAAAGAAATGGGGTTCCCAGAGAGAGATGGCCCATATCGCCCGTCCATTGCCATTTATGGGACGCTGGCCTACACGAAGAGAGCATTCGCGTCCAAAAAAACACGTCCCAGGTCAGCTCCACACCCTCTCACCCGATCCCTCTATGAATTGGTTGACGAATCCCCTTAGAAATTGATGATGATGATTCAATGCAATTTGGTGCTTTTGTCTCTTTTTTTTTTTTTTTTTTCCAAAGGGGTTCCACCACGGTTTTTGAAACGTATCATTCAATCTAAGCGAGTCTTGGTCCGACTCTCTCGTGCTCTCCCTCATATGCTTTCTTTCGACGACTGGAGCTCTGGAACTCCACGCTTAGAGCACTGCACATGGACTTGATCATAATTTAGGGCAGGGGTACGAACGCGCGCGCATGGTCGTAGGATGCTGGAGTATCTCAGCGGCCACCACCGACGAGAGACAAAAATGTTAAATCTAAGAAGAAAGGGAGCTGGGGACAGAGACACGTGCTAGTCACGAGGGGTTTTGTACCTTTCCACTGCCTCAAACTTTTTAGCAATTCCTAGGATTTTGAAGAGGCTTTTTTACTTCTTATTCAGCCCACAACATACATTTACTGCACAAGTAAAGGAAAAAAATTTTCTAATGCAAAACTCTCATTCTACCAGTATAGAAAGCCCCAAAACAAGAGCTAGTTTCAACTCTTCAAAAACAAAGGCATACATATATATATATATAGCCTCTTAAAAATTCATGCAAGCCCTCAGGTTGATATATCATCTAAATACAGGATGGACGAATAGCATATGGAATAATGGCCATGATAACATGACCATCTTTTACTTGAGATCACAATAATTAGAGAGCTGTGCATTCAATGTAATATAATTTTGTAGATAAAGATTCCCTCAGCAATGTAATATAGCAATTGAAATTCACTAATTGACCTTTCTGTGTTATGTTTCAATTCTCCTTGTTTATATGAAAATTTCAACTCCTCTTTTCCATAAATGAAACAAGAAGTCTTTCTGTTTTTTTTTTTTTTTTTGGACGATAGATATACTATATAGCTCTTGTATAAATACATCATTCCCAATTGATGAAAAACAAAGGAGATGAAGATTCGATGAGTTATACCCTAGTGATAACCAGTAAAAAAAGGCTATCCAATCCATAATTCTTTTTACCTCGCTGTGTATAGTATGCATATATAGGTTGCCCAAAATTAGATCAGACGTGACGCCATCCTTCAAATTTCGTGCTGGGCCACCTGTTGAGATATCTAATTGAAATCTTTTTTTGATATCTCGTCTCTTCTTCTGGATATCTCGTCTCTTTTGAGGGGGGTCATCCTCTATCAGATTCGGCATGTCTATCGCGAGGCCAATATGGTAGCTGATTAGATTGCGGATGTTGCGGCCTTTTTTCTGGTTTTTGGATATGAAAACAGGGGGACTCCTGCCCCATTGTACTTAAACAGCTTTTATTTTCTGATATATCTGGACTGACTCACGCTAGACTGGTGTGATCGTCCGTTTTTCTCAAAAAAAAAAAAAAAAAAAAAAAAAAAAAAAAAAAATCAAACTTCCACGTTGCATGCGAGACCGTCAAATTTGACGTACTCATTACCTCAGATGAGAGGTCTCAATTTTAAATCTAATAATAATAAATAATCATCGTATTATTAATAAAACTTATAAAATAGTACTATTATGGGTTGCTTCAGGTAAATTCTAGAATGATTTTGTTTTTTTACTGCCGACATGATTGGAGAGTGGAGAGAGAGAGAGAGAGAGAGAGAGAGAGAGAGAGAGAGAGACGTAAGGGCAGGAGCTGCAGACCAGGTGTCAAAGCATTGGAAAGCATGACATTGCCTAAAGAATATTTCCTCACCGTTCGGTGTGCATCGTTTTCCAACCCCTCGAGACACCTGAAAGCCGAGACAAGCGTACAGCTCTCGTGAAAGGAGAAGGTGATGATGTGAAAAATTGTTCAATTTCAAGGATATTCCCACCAGCCCTAGCTTACGTTAAAACAAGATGGCACGGGTTTAGTTGATCGAAATAGACAAGACAGCATCATTTGACCTTCTGCCTTTTTACTGTCTTATATATATATATTTTAATATATATATTTAAAATATCCTTGGGATGACGGTCAAGTCAAATATCCTTTTTAAATAAACAGTTTATAAATGTTTTGGTGGGTTTGGCCGGTCGGGTTGACCAAAAGCTTGTTGTTGACCATAATCTTGCGTAGATTAAAGACCCTATGACGCCACTGAAGGTCGTTGAATCGGGCACAATGTATCAAAGCAACTACTTTCATTATCAGGGATGGAGAGAAGAACTGATGTAGCTAGGGAGTAGTTGCAGCAAAGTGTATTCTGAGCTTATGAAACATCATCAAGGGATAATAAAAATCAATTTTTTTGATTAGTTGAGCTGCTGTTAATCTAATCGTCAAGCTAAGACTTCTTATGTTTGTTGCATGCTTCTCTAAAAGATACCCAATGTGATGCCATGCACGTAGTAAACAAGTGAGTTGTAGTTGAGTTCTCCAAACTTTTGTAAGAGATTAACTGACAACTTTGCGTCATTAATTACTCTTGGAATACAAAAGATATAATTTGAAGATGGTCTGGAACACTAGCATAACTTTAACTGCCCTTCATTAACCAGATGCTTGGTTATCTTTGGAGTCCTTGACATTGGCACTGAAGTGAAAATATACGACCAAACTTGCTGCTAATCTTCTTCACAAGGGATGGGAAGCTATGGTTAAAGAACATTTAAAAATGGATGCAAGGTTCTTTAAATGTTCTTTGGCCATTGATGCCATTTTCTTTTTTCCTTTTGAAAATAATAACGGGGAGGACTAGATCTTGAGCCGAACTAGAACCTCTTTAGGTAGCGTTTGATAGAAAAAATATTATTCATGGATAAGTGTACGAAATAAAGTTTATTCTCTGACTATCCTTAGGGATATTTCTTGGATATCCCATTGATCATATCAAATGTATAAAGGTAAATTCATAGGATAACTTTTTTTTTTTTACTCTTATTTGAAGGAATAACCAGCTATTTCTATATTTTTTAAAAAATAAATTGAGGGAATAACCTATGGTTAACCATGAATTATTTTTTTGATTAACTTTATTCCTAACTATTCCTTATAGTTATGACTTTTAAAAATAAGAGGGGATAGAGAATATTTTCTTTTATTTCTTATTTCAAACACTATCTTAGAGAACATTGTTTTGAGAAGAGAGGCACCGATTGAATGATCACATTCCTGGATGTAGATCATGAAAACTGGATCCAGGCAGTCACACAATCACATCCTTACACGCCTTTCTTTGACCAAAGGGGAAGCCTTTAGATCACAATCAACCGGTTTATTTTCTTTAGGATTCCCATTACTTGCATCGCATGGCATGTTTTTCGGAACATGGTGACAGCTTCCAGAAAAGCTTTTATGTGAATAGCGTTTATTTAGCGGTCTAAGTCTCTCCGCCTTTTGGAGCACAGAGTCAGCTTGTCATCCCAATCATTTGTCTTCGTTTTATTTATGATTAGAATTATAGAGCGTTAGTTGCTGGAGAATAGTTCGCAGCTCATAAAGACAGAGACACATTAAAGAAAAGAACTCACTAACTGCTAATTTGAACAATAGTTTGGGGAAATATTTAATGCACGAGATTTCATTAGCGAAGAATCTTCACTTCTTGTCTTTAATGAAGCCAGACTGTGCAAGTAGGACGTGTTGCCCCTGCAATGAGATCCCAATCAGTGTGCCGGGCTCTGAACCCGGACCGGACCGGACCGGACCGGTCCAGTGGAGACCATCAGTTCAGGCCGGGCCGGACTTGGGGCCACTGGAAGGGTGGTCAATGGACCGATCGGGGATCGTTTAAGCTCTGGGCCACCACTAACGACAGAGCGAAATCCAGAGAATCCACGGCTGACGCATGCTTCGGGCCCAAGAAGACCGGATTTCCTTGCTCTCAGACTGGGCCCCGCTGGGCGTGCAAGCGTACGTGTCAGGCGGTGACTGGGTTGGACCACTGGGCCCGCAGATGGGCGCCTGGCAGCGGATCATCAGGGCCTCTGTTGCAGGATTCGGCCCTGTTCCTTCTCTGGGGGTGACGTGAGGGGGATCTTGGTGCCGTACCCAGAAGCTGAACCACGTTCACCTAATGTCGAGCCAAAGTCAAGTGATTGCGTGGCTTATGGGGAGCTTTCCATCCTATATCTTGAGCCCAGAGGACTATGCTTACGTAAAACCAAATAGCGATGCTGAACGTGAGCATGTCCAGGTGGCGCACATGTATTGGTTGGCCGTACAAGAAGCAAAGAGCCAGCATTTTTTTTTTTCTCTCTTCATCTTAAGCATCCACTTTTATGAGACGAGGAAGGCAGAATAGTTGCTCACCTGGAGTCATTTTGATTTCAAATCAGGTCAATTTTATTTGCTTTTCTTCTCCTCATGAGTTTTTTTTTTGGTGACTAATGCCATAAATTGCAAGAAAAAATTTGCATAATCTCATCCCACAGCGCGGACCTTTAGAAATTGATTAATGCAATGCATGGAAAATGAAATTATAAATTGATAAATGATTACAAGGGCTTGTATGACGGATGGATACCTTCCATGCTTGCATAGGCTAAATTAGTGGTTTTCATCCCACTCTAATAACATATAGTTTAAACTTTAAACTATGGAGGGGCTAATATTCATGATTCAATAAATAAAATCAAAATGCTCATCTAGTTAATCGAAAATGATATAAAAAAAAAGCATTCTAGTAATTTAGAATGTCCCAAAAAATTCTAGTAACCTAGTAGGGCTTTTCCAATTATCTTGAGTATTATATACTTCGAAAGACGAGCCCAAAAAAAAATAAAAAAAACAATGCCAATGAATCATAATCTAACACAGCTCTCAAAGTCCCAACTGTTTGCCTTGAGCACTGAGGTGTAACTACCTGTACCTGCCAAACATCCTCGTGGGCCGAGTTATTTCGAGTGAAGCCGGTCCCGGTCCAAAGGCCAAACCGGGTCAGAGGAATTTAATAAAATATAAGCACCCTTCCGCCCTTTTTTCTGAAGCTAGAACGGTAAGAGAGTGAAAGAGGAAAGAGAAAGACGAGAGAGAGGGAGAGGATCTCCCTCGTGATACCCTTTTGTTTACCGTCAGGTTGGGCGGGCGAAGAAGGCCAGAGCCACGGCTACTTCTTCTCGAGGCGAGGCGAGGCGAGGCGAGGCGATTCCCCTCCCTCCTCAAGCCCTCCCCTTCTCCCTCGCTTTTTAACCCCTCGCATTTTCTCGTGCAGAGCGCCTCCTCTCCTCACCTAAACGTTTCTCTCTCTCTCTCTCTCTCGCTTCTTCTCACCCTCCACCTATATATATCCCTCTCCCGCCCTCCTTTCTTCCCCACCTCCCTTTTCCTCCTTCCTCATCCTCTGTCTCCTTTCTCTTCCTGTAGCCTTCTTCACTCCCTGTTTTTCTCGCCGTTCGACTTGAGAGAGATAAGAGGCAGAGAAGGGCCTCAGAGCTCAAAGGTCCTGCCTCTCAGTTGCATTAGGAACAATGTCGGCTTGCAAGGACAGGGAACAAGACCCCCGCATCGAGGGCATAGCTTCTACCATCCGTGTCGTCCCCAACTTCCCGAAGCCAGGTCCCTCCCTCATCCCCTGCTTCGCCTTTCTCTACTAACTCGCGTGTTTTCCCTAACCGATCTCCCCGCCGGCTTCCCCTTTCTTCTGTTCTTTTTTTTTTCCCCCCTTTCTTCTGTTCTTTTTTTTTTTTTGTTATGAAAGATCTACTGATGCATGGGTATGGCAGGGATCATGTTTCAAGACATCACCACTTTACTTCTGGATCCCAAAGCGTTCAAAAACACGGTGGATTTGTTCGTAGAGCGCTACACCGGGAAGAATATTACCGTTGTTGCTGGTAAATATCTTGATTTACTTAACATTTTCGTTCCAAGATGTGATATTCCTTTTTTGTCTTTTTTTTTTTTTCCCCCTTCGCCTTCTTGCATGGTGCATTGTTCTTGCTTTCGCTTCTTTCTTTTTCCCTTGCCAAAGCTTGTTGCCTATCATTATCGTTAAAATGTCGGTTGTGGGACCATTTCGTTCTGTCTTTCTTTTTATTTTCCATGGGATGGTGGTAGATTGAGGAACAGAGAGCGCTCCCCTGTTTTCATCATTTCCATTGGAGAAATGCTGGGCTGCCTTTTTGGCGCATCGAGAACTTTTTAGGCAGTGGTAGGGGCGCCTTGTTTGACTGCATAGCCATCTCAGTGGCCATGTTATCATGGACCAGCTGTGAATTGTGGGCTGCCCGCTTGTGGCTTCTAGTTCGATTCTGTTTTTGTGGAGGTGGTGGTCTTGATGCTGACATTGCACACTGGTCCCTCACTCTGGCGTGAATCTTTGAAAGCTTTCCTGCTGTTTGATGGATCTCCATATTCTATTTTTCTGTTGCCCGTTCTTTTTCTGACCTGTTTGGATTTGGTAGGTATGATTGTAATCCGAGTGTTAAATCGCACATCTACTCTCCCTTGTTACATTTGTAGCGTCCAAAATTAGCTGCTGTGGAGCTGGAAAGAGTGACAGCGCCTGCCCCTACTTTGACAAAGTTTTGGTGCTTTTCATTAGTTGATATACTATGACTAACAGATGGCATTTCATGGTGCTAGTTCTTCTGGACTAATGATTCTTATGACTTCTTGGATGCACTACATCAGCCCTAGCTATTTGCCTTTACATCTGGGTGTTGAAATTCTTATACTCACAATATATAATTGGCTGTCTTTTTCTACTAGAAGAGTGCGCAATATATTAAGTATATTCAAACAGGTGGTGGTTGAACGTATTTTCAGAGGAGGAAATTTAGGTGTAGTTTGCTGTATGCTTGCCATCCGGTTCCCCTATTTGATGAGCTCACACATGTATAATTGTTCCACTTAACAATCAACATATGTTCATTAGATATTTTCTACTTAATGATGACAAACGCATGCCACTTATTAAGTGGGATGGTTGTACACGTAACATTCATCGAGAGGGGAACTATATGGCAAACACCTAGTGAGCTGCCCTTAAATTTTGTCCATTTTGAATTGATATGCCGTCAAGAGTTACAGCTTTAAGTTGATAATCCTTACTTAGAGGATTGCTATTAATTACAAACATAATCGTTGCAGGGAAGAACATTAGTAGGGTATGATTCTTTGTGAATATCTGTAGCAACTTGAAATGAATTGCTTATTTGACTGCACATTTGAACAATAATTTATCAGACAACTCATGCATCAGTTGACTGCACTAGTGTAAGATTTATAACCTAATAATGCTTTCGGTACATCCATTCTTCTGGTGTATCAGTGGTAGCATCAAATATTTTGTTGTCTTCCACTATCCTATGGCTAAAGGTGACTGGCTTTGCCTTTTCTTCCTATGCTTTAATATTCTTTCTTTCATGCTTTTACTGTTTGACAATTGCATGTATAGTACTCTTATCTTCTAGGAGCTGTCCTTGACAACTAATCTTTGGGGTCCACCATGTTAACGTGCTTGTACCAACTCGTCTGCAAGTTCAAATGAGTAAAGTCGAAGGAAATCAAATATTGTTCGCTCATGAATCTGTTCAGGACTTGCAATAACTTATATGATATGTACCTTTAATTTATGTAAGTTTAGACAGTATGTGTCTATTTTCTTTCTACACTAGTTTGGAACATCAATAAGTTTAGCCCACACCATGCTTATAGTGTCTCTCTAAAGTTTCTAGTTAAGTGGTCCATGAGGAGTAGAATCTGACATCTGTTAGTTGACTGAGTATATATGGCTATTGTTTTGGGCTCAGATGACTGTTAGAAGGCCTAAATAATTCTGGTCTCTTGCTATTTTTATTTTTATTTTTATTTTTTTGTGTCCAAGTTTTTCAATGCTAATATCATTGTTGTGGGCTTTGATTCTTTTCATGTTAGCAGGCATCGTGCCAAAGTTTTGTCATATCTATTGAGACCATTATTAACTTATCTCTTTGCTATAGACATTCTAATGGCCAACAAAAAGCTTTTGACCATGTGATTGCTTTGGTGACCAAAAAGCAAGCTTGGAAGGTATCACGAATAGTGGTCCTTATCCAATATGTTGCTAACTTGCAAAACTTTTGACCTTTTCAAACAGGGGGGTAGAATTTTAGGCTAGGTCTGATTCCTTTAGTATTTTCTGAGCATTGTTTAAAAATTTCCTTATTATCATCTTTCTTTATTTAATTAATTAGGTTTTGCATAGGCATGCCATAAGTCGACGTGCAGATAATATGCTACTTTTGTAATTTATTTCTTAATTAGATGGACACGGGTGGATGGTGTTGGTATATGAAATAGGGTTGAATCAGATTTTAAGTTGCAGTTATATATTAAGGCTAATAGAGGTTTGTTTAGTTTCTAGGGTGATCTTACATAGCCTTTTATTTGGTTGCTTTAGAAGCATCATGCACCTTTCCTTTGCCAAATTGCTTTGAAGGTTATAGTTTATAAAGACTGCTGTTATGATAAGATTATGGTATGCGTACAACTTTCCTACAATTGTCTTAAAGTGCTTGGGCGACATGAATCTTTAGAGCTACAAGTTTCTGGAGTTGGTTTTGATCCTTTGTACTAAATTTTCAGGAAAACTAAGGTTTAGGAAAAAAAAAAAAAAAGGAAAAACATTGAGGTTTTCTGTTATATGGTGTGTAACTATATAAAATTTAGGTATCTTCTCAGTATTCTTCTTAGTTATGGTAACATGAAGACTAGCCTGCAAAAGAATTTATTACTGAATTGTCATCAAAGTTCTCTGGGCTTTTGTTAGGATGCAATCATAACTTAGATGATACCGCCAACCTTCTTTTTACTCTTCCAAGAATGTGATATTGTAAAAGGAAAAAATGAAATAGAGTTTGCAAGTTTTTGCACGACAACATACTCTTCATCGGAGAGTTTCTTTTAGGCTTTGGCGTTCCACAATCATCAAAAAGAATCTTCATGACTTTTATTTTGCGTTACCGTATCATCTATTCTTTTGCTTTGGAGGCACTTGAGTTATTGTTTGCCTGCAATCATCTATCCTCTTTAGACACTCATGTTTGGAGCACAAGAAGGGCTATTATTTTGAAAGATAGGAGTGAGATTGTTAAAACCATAACCATTTGTTACACGTCCTAGTGCTACTTTAATTTGCAAGTCAAAACAATGTTGTGAAGAGTTGCCATTATTAAGCACGTATGTTTTCTTCTCCACAAATCTCTATTTTAACTAGTGAATATGCCTCTTATTTGTTTACTTTTAATGAGATGATAATGGTCTCAGAATTGTTTCATATTTTCAGTTAGTTGTTTATTATTACTATCATTTTTCATTGATAAATTTGATGGTATTGCAACTGCCAACTATGGGCTGCAAAACCAAGTCACTTTATGCAAGAGAAAATTAGAAAAAATAGTATCAATTAATAAAATACTTGATCTTATTCTCAAAAAAATTATGTAGTTGAGTGCATGTTTTAGGCATTAAAATTAGATTCTAGATTTGTGATCCAACTAGGGAGAAGGTTTTCCTTCAACCCGCTCAACTTAAATCTCTCCAAATCTCAACTCAATTCAACTCATCTAAGCCTTTTCCCAACTACATGGGGTCGGCTACATGAATCTGCTTCCTCCACTCTGCTTTATTCAGGACTAAGTCGACATTCAAATTATAAATAGTTACATCTTTTTTAATTATTTCTGTCTATGTTAGTTTAGGTCTACCTCTACCTCTATCCTTACCATGGATTGTAAAAGATCACTCTTTTTAACTGGAGCATTTAAAGGTCTTCGTTGTATATATCCAAACCACTTTAATAAATTTTCTCTTATTTTATCTTCAATTGGGATTACTCCTATCATTTCTCTATATGTTTATTTCTAATTCTATCTTTTAAAGTTTTAGCGCACATCCATCTTAACATACGTATATCTGTTACACTTAATTTATTCACATGTTTCAGTATTGCTCAACACTCTGTTCCATATAGCATAGCTGGCCTAATAGTGGTTTTATAGAAATTTTCTTTCAAGTTTAATGGGATGCACCGATCATACAATACTCTCGAAGCATCCTTCACTTAATCCATCATGTTTAACTCTATGATTTACATCTTCACCTATTTCCTTAACTTAAATCTCTCCAAATAATAAGTAAATAAGATAATGCTTGAAAGTAGAGGTCTAAGTCCTTTATTTCATTAGTTTTTCTTGGTTATATATATATATATATATATATATATATATATATATATATATATATATATATATATAATGAGAGGAAAGTAGAGCCTATACTCTTTACTTTCACTCCCTATTTGCGTTTTAGTAGGTAGAAAGTAGAGTTTATGCTCTTTGTTTTCTTTCCCTTTATATCTTTTTCTCTACTATTTATATAGGCCCACTCTTTATTTGGCTTGGATTTTTATACTTGTAAAGTACAATTCAAATTGACTTGGACTCGTTTGCTAATTAAAAGAAATACAAATTATCAAGTGTGTGTCTATATATATGTGTATGTATGTATGTATGTGTACGTACGTTGTATGTATGTATGTATATTAATTTGGGAAGACCGTGAAACTTGAATCTTACATCAACTTCTTCAATCACTTCACAAATTCTCCCCGTTTTAGAATTTGTGGCTTTGCAAAACTTTAGTACTCGATTAAGTTCTCCATGTGATGCATCTTGCTTTCAAAGCTCATCTAGACCTACTAGGAAATGGCCAGATTGCTCCATGGAAGATCAAATGATCCACCTAGAGCAATTTTCTTTGCATTTAATAGTTTGCCAGTGCATAAATTGCTATTTTAGTCTTGAAATTGAGTGAAGTTATATGTCATGCCAATGCCCCGTATAATCTTCTCGAAAAAGATCATTTTATGGAGCCTACTTTTTTTTTTTTTTCTTTTTCTTTCTTGAGCAAAAGGTGGAAACCACCTTAAAGATGTTTTTGCAGAAAAGGAGTGTGAGGTCTCAATTTTGAACCTATCACCCTAGCAACAGTGTACAAGTCAGTCCCAGGCCATAATACAGCATGTACATGCGCATATATATTTATATACACACCGCGAGGGGAGGGGGGGGGGGAGAGAGAGATAGAGGAGTTAATAAAGAAGTAAGGAGCAACTGGAGAGTCAAGTAGATGAACATGTGGAGGCATCTTGCAAATGAAACTGCAAGATCATGAGGAAATATTGTTTACATATGTACTATTGATTGTTGCAACATAATCTTGATTGCAAGGTGGAATTTAGGGATTGCACTTTAACAATAACTACCTAAAAGATCAAAGGAAGCGGCAAACCAGGCAAAATGCAGTTTTCAAATACAAGAGTTCAGCTTTTCCTACTCGCATGGAGGAATGGCAAGTGGATATACCACTTGAGCCTTGAACATGAATATGAACATAGAACATAAGAGGAGCATTTGTAAATCAAACTCTATAAATGGACATATGAAAAACTCTTATAGTTTTAGATATTGGATAATGAAAGTCAAGGCATGTGAATAGAAAAATAAGATTTAAAATTTTCTATTCAAATGTATTTTTACTAAAATATGATATATTTGACTCCTATGTATCATATGTCAAGGTTTTCTTGTTATCCTATTGAATTCTAAAACATGAAGTATTTTTTCATAATTTATTATTCACCACTGGAGTTTTTTCATAGAATTAAGGAAACATGTAGGCAAAGCAGCAATGAAATATGAAAGTTTGGATCATGTAATTTTTACAGAAAATACAAACCATTCTAGTTTTGTCATTACTGTACTCTTGGATGAATGATACCAAACTGCATCAAGATATTTGAAGTGGTGAATGGGTGGGAGAGCTGTTTCTCCTTTATGCATGACTGTTGCATGTCTGCCTTCAATTTGCAGCCAGTGTGTCCAAAGAGAAGGGCAAAGCTTAAGATAATATGGATGAAGTATGAAAGGTTTTTGGAAATTTTGGTAGGAATAAGTATCTGGACCTTGTGGGGAATGGCTGGAGGAGGCTGATACCAGATGGATAACACTGTCTGGTTATGGATATCATTGTTTTTTTTTTTCAGTTTTTTTTTTCACTTTTTTTTGTGTGATTGAAAGCAATTTTAGAGAGCCAAAAAGTAGACAAAATGACCTACATTGAACTGCATCAAAGGCATTGAATGAAATGGAAGAGGGCAACAGCAAAACTCTGCATGCAGTGATGACAAGCCTTCATTTGGACTAAGAATTTCTAATTGCTGCATCATATTGGATGACACTTGCAAGTCTCCTCTTTTCCTGCTTTATTTATCAATTGTTACGTCTTATGCATGTGTACAATATGCCTTGTCATTGACTGATATAACATTATTAACATGATAATGTTTCTGTTTTTGACAGGAATTGAGGCCAGAGGTTTTATATTTGGTCCTCCCATTGCTCTAGCAATTGGTGCAAAGTTTGTTCCATTGAGAAAACCAAAAAAATTGCCAGGTATGTTATTTATTCTATGCTAATAGGTTCATTCAAATTATATCATCATTAAACAAGTGGCGTAGAAACCTGCATGTGTCCAATGTATCATAACCATATTGGATAAGTCAATCTATAACGATATCCAAGAAGTGCTTTTTGTACTCTGATTAGCATATGAGAACTCTGATATCCAGAAACACTGGCAAGCCTAATCTTGTGATGTGGTATTGTGTTAAGATGTTCGATTGTATAAGTTGGTACGTTTGGGCTGCACTTAAATAAAGATGGACCTGTGTTGACAATTTGACTGGACATTCAGGTTAACACTTTCATATTTGTGCTAGGTTCTACCATAAAAATTCCTCAGTCCATGAGAGCATCCTGGCCTATGTTTAAATTGCCTCTACTAAATGGTAATTTTTATTGCATGATCATTCACATCATGTAGATATGCTTAAGTCATAGCTATGCAGCAGTAATTTGATTTAAAAAAAATTAGTAGGAAGTGTAGGAAGGATTTTGAAGATCTCATCTATTTGATTATTCTGATGGGAAATATATTGCATTTACTGATTTCTTAGATGGAAAATATTAGGACTAGGTTGGAGCTGACCTTAGTTTACTTGATGGACCCATTCTTTAGAACTTGTTGAATTCTGCATTATGGCTGCAAGCCAATGTGGAGTGCGATAACATTGTTTAGAACATGTTGAGTTCTTCATCCAAGGTTGAACCAATAAACCTCTGTTACTGACCTGCCAATGTAGGACTGTAACGTAAAGATCGAAGAATCATTATTTCTTTTAAACTAAGAGGAGTTCTTCTGTATTTGTGTCCATAAATGGTCTCAAAGATGCTATGGCAATTTGATTTGGTAAAAACCTATATCCTATAGAGCTTTTTTGCTCTCTTGTAGCCACCATTTACAAAGAAAAAGGAAAAATTTTTCTTAGTTGCCCCTTTGATTGGATTTCTGCTCATGCTTTGGGTTTGTTCAGGAGAGGGCCCACCTCAGATTCTAAGCAATTCTGATTAGTTCTCGATTTTGGGAGCTTTAACCTATCCAGAAAATGTTGAAAACCAAAATGACTAACCCAACTTAGAGTGGGTTGGTTCAGATGAGTTGTTTGGTATACCACAAATAAAAGGAAATTAAATTTTATCAAGATAACATTTTGATTCTGTGTAAGAAAGTCATTATTATTGAGTAGTGAACGATGACCAATACAAACCAACAAAATAACACATAATCTATGCACCAACAAAGCTAATATAAATTTCCATTATGCAATTTTGGAGAGTAATCATTAATACCTGTCTTTCTGAGTTATTCACCAGAGTGATGTTGGCATATCACCCATTGAAGGCTAAATTTGCTAGTAACCTTTGCATACTGTGAAATATTATTACTGTTGTAGAGGGAGTGGTCACCTTGCACTTTAAGCTGCCTCTACAATATATAGTTTTGAAAATTGAACAAATGCATCACTGTATGGTCTGTTTGAATATATTAGCTACTTTGAGAAGAATCAGCTCAATCAATTACTGGCTGAATGGTTGTAGCCTCCATGTTTGGCCTGAATAATGGTTCTTGCTTGTAAAAATTCATTCAGGCTCTTGTGCTTTTTTCCTTCAGTGTGCTTCTTTTGAAATCACGTTCATGCACAAATTCCCAATGACAATTACACCATATGGTGCACGATTTGGCCACTTACTGTTGTGCTTTTGACCATTGGATATTTACTATGCTTGATGAACTTCTTATGCAACATTTCATAATATAAGAAAATTATGATGTTGTCTGCTTGCCGTTTAACTAATATTTGCAAGTTGAAATATTTTCTGGCATTGCTTCCAAGCAGGAAGAGACTCAGCAAATTAGGTGTTCACAGTGGATCTGATGATCCTTATTAACCTGTTTGCTGGCTGGTTGACATTTTAGTATAATGAACTGTTCTGTTTTAGTTGCCCATTAGTCTTGTTCATGAAGTCCCAATATTCAAAAATGTGAATTCACTAACTTTGGGATTTTTTGAGTTTACCATACTACTAGATATATCACTTGTGGTCCATATTATTCAGAATATGGTTTTTAGTTGGTCACTGTAATGCTGCACTCTCTTTCTCTCTCTTATGCGCGTGCGCGCGGGCGTGCACACACACGTAATAACTGTAATGGTTCAAATCCGCTTGTTTGTGTTGCATTTCTTGTGTCAATCTTCAATTTCTATTGTGGAGGTTTGGGCTGGAGTTTATTCTAATCATCTTAATGGGCCTTTCTTATGCGTGTAGGAGAAGTCATTTCCGAAGAATATGTCCTGGAATATGGAACTGATTGTCTTCAAATGCACATTGGTGCAGTCCAACCTGGTGATCGTGCTCTGGTAGTTGATGATTTAATTGCAACTGGGGGGACTCTCTGTGCTGCCATAAAATTACTGGGTATGCGACAGAAACATCAAATTCTTATGCTTAAAATTATTACCCTCTGATGGCGTTATAGTTCATGTAAATTATTATCCTCTGATGGCATTATAGTTCATGCATTACCTTTGATTGTTAGTAAAGTAAATAAGGCTGGTGATGTTTTCAACTGTTTAAATCAATTTTTTTTATAAAATAATAAGAACTCTCAAGCTTTGAGCTGCAATGAGTGACAACTAACTAGGTATCAAAACTATTAGAAACTTGAAAGAATTTAATTGACCTTTGTTGATATTGCGAGCTTGTTATCAGTCCTCTTTAGTAAAATTGATTTTAAAGAGCTAGTAGTTTGCTTGTAATTTTTCTAGAATTGTTGATACTAACTTCTTTACGGAATGATCAGTTTGTCTGGGTTACATAGATTAATTAAAGATTCAAGTAGACGAGGGTCTTTTCTCTTTTTCGTTTATTTTATTTTATTTTATTTTATATAGATTCTACCTGTTCTTCCTAGTTTCCTTTGAGGAAGATAATCAACATTTAACATATTTTTTCTCAGCAGAACAAGAAATTAAACATATACACTGAATATAGTCCGACCTAGATAACTAATGATGTTCCTTATCATGATCTAAATTTGGAGGTTCTAGGTTAGCTCTTGGTCCAAGTCTGGTACAATTATGCTGATAAGATCAATCTAGGCCATTAGAAGTCAGACCTGACATCAATGTCATCGTTTTCCTTTTGGAGGAAAATGCACCTGATCAAACTAACTGAAGCAATGTCCTCTACAAAATTTAAGGACCTCAAACCATCCCAGAAACCTGACTAATACAGCATGCAAGTTGTGTTGGCAAAAACTTTGCTATGCAAAGCCATGTTTAGTTTCAATCAGAAAAACCAAGTATCCCAGGTCTTAATTTCTGGCATCATTTCTTTTTCCCATCGTGAATAACTACCTTGCACTTTTAGGTCACTTCAGCTCATGTTTTATTGTTACATTACTATTAATCTGTATGACAATTGTTCTTACAGAGCGTGCTGGGGCTGAAGTGGACGAATGTGCATGCGTGATTGAACTTCCGGAACTTAAGGTACGCTGAACAAATCTTGTTTCATCAACATGTTTAAAGAATATGATGCTTACATTAATATTGAGGTTATTTATTTCTGCATTCTTCCAGTGTTAAGCATGAATTTTCTTTATTGGAGTTATTTGGAAACTGTTGCGAGCATAAGATATGCGAATGAATGTATATGCTATAACTAATATCAGATGACTCAACTCACATCATTGTCTGTAGTTCTCATCCTTTGCACGTGCTTTATGGATGGAAACAATTTTAAAATTCGCCCATCATCAACTAGGAGTCATCCTCTTCCCTGTATCTTGTTGTCTTGTTTTCTGTCCAAAATTGTGCTTAATCTTTTTGTATTAGCTCTCTTTTGATCTGACTTAATACTAATTTCATTATTCTTTTCTTTTGTATGTCTTGGAAGCATCTGACTCCAAATTACTAAGAACATTTCCCCCCTTCTATCCTCATGTTAAGTTGGTTGTTCTTTTACAATAGCATTTATAAAGTAGTTATGGTGAACTATTGGAAAAGACAGTGAAAATATTTCTTTGCTCATGATGTTCCTTGGTCTTGGTAATCCAATCTACATTGAATTAAGCATTATGTTTCTTGGAGATCAGGTCCAATCTGCACAGATTTGCTCAGTTGAAAAATGAATTTTATGCATAATTTCTAAATATCTGTAGCTATTTTGAGTTTTTGTCAAGGAACATTTACTTCTAACTGGACTATTATCAGAGCTCATTAAATATTGGTTCTTATGTAGCTTTGCCGAAACTGTAAGACAGAGATCAAGATATAATTTATTATTTATTTATTTTTCTTTCAGTTGCATATGGGCCACTTCCTTTGCTGTAAGTCATAAGATGTTCAATGGAGCTTGTTTTGTCAATTTAATTGTTATTTCTTTGTCCGGTAGAAGTTATTTCTAGGTTAATGCTATGTGTCTCCTTGGTATTTCTGTGTACATTTCTCCATGAGTCTTATTATGTTCTAAACAGAGACCTAATGCAGCCTTCGAAAGGCCACTTGTTTCTTGTTCCTTCTCATCTATTCAAGTGATCTGATCTGAGAGAGAATTTCTTCCTGTGATCTGCTGAGCTCAAAGCTCGCAAAGGAAACAATTTAAAATAAAATTTATAGGACATTGAAGGCTAGGTTTCTACCCTTTTCACTTTCAAAACTCAGTTACTATAGGACATGAATGATGTCAATGACACTGTAAAAATGTTGGATTAGTTGCATTCTATGTATTTATATAGAATCTTGATCCTGATATTGCTTCATTTTTTTTAATGAGCAACACTTTGGATTCAAAACTTGATCTTCCTCCAAGGGCAAGCCCAAGGGGCAGGTGCCAACCGAGCTAACTGTTGTTAGCCCTATATTGCTTCACTTGCCACATGCTTATGTGTCAAACTGTTTTAATAATATCTGAAATCATCTTAAGACATTACATTACGTCAGAGGAAAGCATTATATAGACATGATATTTCAGAAAAATGAATACATTGAACAGCAATGCAATCCATGTATTACTGCTTTGATCTAAAATCGCTCACCTAATAAGCAAACTAATCCTTTCTAATTTCCATTTTTCTTTTTTTTTTGTGTGTGGTGTGCCTGTGGTATTATTGAGTTAAATTATTGCTTCTTATCTACCTTATCTTTGAAACTAGCCTAAGTTTTTGGCCTGGCATTATGGTTCCCAAGTTTCATCGCCTTGCCAATGGCAAATAACAAATAAAATGGAAGTAATATAAAACATTTAGATGAACTCATAATAGAATCTTGAATATATGTGCAGGGCCGTGAAAGCTTAAACGGTAAGCCATTATACATACTTGTGGAGTCTCGCTGATGATACTTCTCTCTTTCAGCTGATGAGATTCACGATTCTGTACATTAGAGGTTTCATTCTGGATGTTGTGGAAGCTGGCTTATTTCCTCTAGATAGCAGTAAATTTTGATTATTTCACCGCCTTTAGGCTTTCTATTTTTGTAGTCCCTCATTTTATGTCAAGACTGGATGTTATGCAATCAAACTGTTTGTTATTTGAGAAAATTCAAATCTGATGCTTTTTCCTCTAGTGCATTTTTCATCACAGAAACACAGTAGAACCACAAAAACCCAGGCATTCTGATTTGCTTTTGTGCATCTAGATGGACTGAGAGTGAAGAAGAAAAGCAGGTGTTGGGGTAGCCATTCTTTATGCCATTTATTCTATCACTAAAACACCCAAGCACTGGACTGTCCATTAGGTTCTATATGATGTAGTCTTCTTTCACTATCGTTATACTCCTTTCTTAAATAAGTTTATCTCAATCTAATTCTTGTTTGAAGAAGAAAACAAGATTTGCACATCTCCAAAAATTGTGATCAGATAATTTAAAAAAAAGCCAATCATCTCTCTTGTGCAGTGCGCATTTCAAGCTTGAGTTAACTACATTGCAACTGCTTTAACGGTGCTAACTTGATAGACCGCCATTAATCCCAGTCATCCATCCAAATTAGGAAAGCCTACTACTTCACAACTCCAATGAGACAAAAGCAAGCTGAACTTTGAGATTTTCCTGTGTCTCTGAAGGTCCCTTTTTTTCACAAACAAAAGAAGTAAAACTATGATCCATTGCAGCCTATGTAATATTGACAGAAAGCATATGTAATGTCTTAAAGATCTCTCATCCTTTTTTCCTTTCTTGAGACAGAGAGAGAGAGAGAGAGAGAGAGAGATGAGAAGCTGACCTCTTAAAAAAAGAGAGTTAGCATTGTTGCCTCTATTCCATGACCATAGATGCAGCATTTCATCAGATTTGAGCTGGGAAATGAGAAGGACCCAGTTTGTAGGGACTCATGCTCTTCTGGGTTCCAGCGGAACATGATTTGAGGACCCCAGTTTGTACGGAAAACCAGGGCTCATACCTTTCATCTTGGCATTTTGTATCATGCCTGAGATGAGGCTTCATGGTGGTGTCATTCTTTTGGTAGTAGTACTAGCACATGACTGCAGGTCAGGTCATTTGGTGGTACCATGCCAAAAATTGCTATATTTTCGGTGATGCCACTTTTGCTATGGCTGGACAAACACAATCTAGGAACAAGATTGGTGGTCGAATAACATAATGGTAAAGCTCATGCGAGAATGATGAAAAAGGTACAAGGCCCAAACAACTTAACAAACGATTCTCAATCTGATGTGGCACCATGTGTATGGTCCTTTTCCTTGTCAGCGTCACCAATAACCTCTTGCCACATGAGTATCAGAACTTTGTAACCGGTCTGGGCCCTGTAGCGATACTCAATAGCCATGAGCATGTAGTGCCACTTTCTTTATTGGTCTCCATTGATGAGAAGCAACCTTTTATTATGTTCTTCTTTCCAAATGATCGTTTTTCAGAAAGTTTCTGGACGGATTGTCTTTCATCATTGTACATATGATTTCAAAGCAATATTCATACCAGTCATTTTATTGATTATTATTATTATTATTATTATACTTGAGTACCAGGATAGAAAATCTTCTCAAATCAGCATAAAAGCAGTGCCAAATTTTGGTCACTTGTGTGCAACAGCAACATCATCGACCTTCTTTTATTGGGGAACATCCGTTGACTATCAACTTGACTAGGTGGCACATTATGGTTTTTTATATATTTTAGAAAAGTACTGCCTCAAACATCGGTTTAGTGAATGCACTTCAAAACCTAATTAATAATCTTAATATTATGAAAATTTATAGGATCCATACCTTCTTTTGCTTCGGACCTAATTAGTATTTTGTATGTATGTGGTAGAAAAGAATATTTTTCTTTACTTTGCAGGCAATGCAAGTATCATGGCTCAATAAATCAATAGCAATATTTATAGAATGAATATAAGAACCTCTTCTTATAACAATTAACTCAATATATATCCTATCCATTAAGGATCGTACATTCATAAGGCTCATATTTAATAAAAGTCCGTATCACTACAAGGTACATCAAATACCCAATAATGCAAATACGATCACTAATCATAATGAGCTCATACAAAATAGTTTATTAATCTGGCATTCAATTAATCTATGTTTTTAACAAATGACTATCCTAGTTTATATAATGGAAAATTTTAACATATAAAACATATGGCAGAAATGTCTGAATATTTAAGCCTGCAACATCCTTCAAATGGAGGTTGCCATATTCAGCGAATTTATGTTGGGTCTCTAAGCTTTGGTGCAACAGACGTTGACATCTCAAAATGTTTAAGGAATGGTGTTGAAGCGTTGAAGCTTCAAAGAAATTTCAGAGTGTTGGGATATGAAGCAGTGAGCTTAATAAAATGGATACCCATAAATTTATGCTTTAATGCTATTTTATTTTGAGAAGCAATGTAAAAGACCTCTGGTGTCTAAAGGGAGTTAAAACCATTTCTGTAGATTGCCCGGGGTCTTTCTAGGATCAATGAAATCAGAATATGTATTCTTCCTTGAGTTCATCCAACTTACCAGCTCAAATTTTCCTCTTATCAATAATGAAAGACTTGACGGTGATGGAGCTATAATTTCAATCTTTGGTGAAAAATGAGGATTGTACTGTCATTAATCTTTTGTCGGGTTACGGAACATAAGGGTTGCATAAAGCTGAGGCATTTTTACTGTTTTTACAAATAAAATGGACTATTTAATGTCTACATTTGCTATAAAAACTCAACTCATCTAAGCCTTTTCCCAACTACATGGGGTCGGCTACATAAATAGCTGATATAAAAAATGATAAAAAATTTAAATTTTAAATAAAAAACATAATCTGCAATCTTAGTATTATAAGCAGATGTATATATACAATGTAAAATCAATCATATTTGAATTAATCGGAGTATCTATGACTCTTCTTTTCTTTAGGACTTGATTAAGGTTTTAGTGCATAATAGGTGTGATCCAAATTTGGTTCCACATTGGATTGAAAAGAACGTATTATTTACTTATAACTCAAGTTCACTTGTTATCCATTAACTTTTACTTGAGTTTTAAGTCTACATAGTTTTGATTTACTAATGAAGTTAATTGGACTAGCAAGGAAGCTTGGGATGTTACAAATAATATTAGAGTCGATCTGAGTGCACAAAAGTTGGTAGTATGGGTATGAATCTTACTGTCATTAATCTTTTGTCGGGTTGCGGAGCATAAGGGTTGCATAAAACTGAGGCATTTTTACTATTTTTACAAATAAAATGGACAATTTAATATCTATATTTGCTATAAAAACTTAACTCATCTATGCCTTTTCCTAACTACATAGGGTTGGCTACATGATAGAAAATTTAAATTTTATAAATTAAAAACATAATCGGCAATCTTAGTATTATAAGTAGATGTATATATACAATGTAAAATCAATCATACCTGAATTAATCGGAGAATCTATGACTCTTCTTTTCTTAGGACTTGATTAAGGTTTTAGTGCATAATAGGTGTGATCCAAATTTGGTTCCATATTGGATTGAAAAGAAAGTGTTATTTACTTATAACTCAAGTTCACTTGTTATTCATTAACTTTTACTCGAGTTTTTAGTCTATATAGTTTTGATTCGCTAATGAAGTTAATTGGACTAGCAAGGGGGCTTGGGATGTTATAAATGGTATTAGAGCCAATCTGAGTGCACAAAAGTTAATAGTATGGGTATGGTGATAGAGTTCCTCTTCATGGCGTGGAGCCATCCTTATACTTGTTACTGATTAACTTTCACTTAAGTTTTAGGGCCACGTATTTTTGGCCTGCTAAGAGAGTTAATTAGGCTAGTAGATGAAGTTGGGATGTTACATTAGGAGAGAAGATTTTCTTCTTTCCTATGGATAACAAAAGTATTTTGGCTTAATGAATTAATCGCAATATTTATGGCTTATTGATAATCAACTTAATACGAGTCTTATACATTAAAGGCTATATGTTCACATGTTTCACACTTAACATATAAGTCCATATCATTATATTATAAGGTGCATCAAATAGCCCAATAACATAAATAGTGATCATTAACCGTAATGGACTTGCATAATTACTTCTTTAACTTGACATTCATTTAATCTAGGTTTAATTAAAAATGAGTATACTAGTTTATATAATGAGAAAAATTTTAACAACCACCTCCATTAGAATTGTGATATTTTTTTGAAAGGAGGATTGCACGGTGAGGTATCGATCGAGGAAGAGAGATCATGTTGTAGATTCATTTCAGAGTTGTACTATATGCTAAGGGTGAAAAATCATCAGGCAGTTACATCAAAGACTCATAGTAAAAAACTACCACGACGTTATTTGCAATTGCATCAAGCAACTCGTGTACTCCATCATAGTAATGGCAAGGTGCACGAGTTGGTCATGCATTACTTATTTGGAATGTGTTTGGGATAGCTATTGACTAATAGCTGTCTCATATATCTGCTGGGAAACATCTGATTGATTGAAGGTGTCATGCTCCAGACCCAAATATCGAGCTAGGGTGGCAACCCGTCACATGCCGGGCATGCAAGGCGTCACAAAATTTTTACACATAACACAATTATATATAACCAGCCAAATACATCACTGAATACTAAAAGTTTTGGGTTACAAACCCTTACACACCACAATAATAAAGTTTGGGCATCAAGCCCTACACATAAGTAATACTGGGGTTACAACAAAATAATGGTCTTGATTTATTTAATAGAAGATCCATCACCCCAACCATCCATCTTCAACCTCGTGGCTCTGACAAAAACATTGTAAGATTTTTGTGAGCTTACACTCAGTAAGTAAGCCACGTTATACAGTCAAATCATAGCATAACAATCTATAAGCACATAAATGATTTGCATGCTTAAACATTCCACAAATACTCAAACATGCAATGTAAGTAAACCCACTGTTTATACTCTCAATGGTAACTGTAAATGTGACCCACGGCCCTGCAATATCTCAATAGTGTACCAACAAGCATCCCCCTACTGAAAGGGTCCAGATACCAGGGTCACGCCATATCATAATCCACCAGAACACATACTCTATATGTGTGATGCCACCTCGAACCAAGCAGAACACATCCTCTAGATGTGTGATGCCACCTCATAGTAACTCAGAACACATCCTCTAGATGCGTGATGCCATCTCGAACCCAAGCAGAACACATCTCTAGACGTGTGAATGCATAAACAAGCAGAACACATCCTCTAGACGTGTAGGTGGCATAAACAAGCAGAACACATCTCTAGACGTGTGTGTGGTATGACATGATAAAGGAGAACCGCGGCGACACATAACAGTACCTCACATCATGCACAAACATATCAATAACATCTTCATATTGCATAAACAGTGGATTATACTTACTTAACAATTGCATGTAATATATCACATCAATGTCATAATAACTGCATCTCTCATGCATAGCATCCACATATGAAATCATAGCACATAAACAACCATGTGTTCATAATATTCATCTACTTACAATTTAGCCATAACAATTCTTCATATCACAATATGAATAAAATAATTTATTAAATACTGATAACTGGCTTACTTACCTCAGTACGCAATCCAACAGGTATATATCAGCTAGTCAGATGTCTGAGCACCTACAGGATCATTTACACAATTAATTTATTAGAAAGAATATTAAAATGACCCTTAGAATTTCTACCCAGACTAGTTCACGGGCCCAACTTTGGGCTCGAATATCTCCCACTATACACACCCAATTGGGGAAGTAAAAATACCCCAAGAAACTAGAATTCACCCAGATTCTAGCCATATAATTATTTTGCTAATCCCGGCCCGTTACGGGGCCCAAAAACCAGCCCAAACATTGCTGCACGGCCCAAAAGGCCCTGAACCGGCCGGCCCAGCCGGCCCGGTTCAACCAAGCCACCCGATCCCCTGTTTCACCGAACAGGGGATGGGGACCTAGCCGGCGGCCAGGGCCGCCGCCGGCCAAATTGAGGGTGGCCCCAGCCGGCCACCAATCTCCCTCTCTCTCTCAATTTCTCCTTTTTCCTCCTTCATCGCGCGGCACGACTGTGCCGGCGGCACGGCCGGCCACCTTGGCCGGCCGGACCTCCACCGGACGCACGCCCGGCGCCGGTGGAGGCGACAGGCCAAAGCTCGGGCCCGGCGAGGCGGCGAGCACGCCGCCGGGCCCGAACCAACCAGCGGAAGCCGGCCACCGCGCGAGAGAGGGCCAATTGGCCCTCTCTCTCTTCTCTCTCTCCACCACCACCCCGCCGGACACCTCCCCGGTGCCGGTGGGGTCGCCGGCCAAAGCTCAGGCCCGGCGAGGCGGCGAGCACGCCGCCGGGCCTGAACCAAGGGATGGCCGGTCTCTCTCTCTCTCTCTCCCTGTCTCTCTCTCTGTCTCTCTCTCTCTCTCTCTCTCTCTCTCTCTCTCTGGCAGGGGATACCTGAGGATGAAGCGCCAGGATGAAGGAAGGAGTCTCCTCCCCTATTTAATCACCTGCGCGCCTCGGATCGGGGTTTCGGAAGACTAAACGCTTCACCTGGAGCGAAGCGTCAGCCGGAACCCAACAGACCATCTGAACCAACCTGGTTCATCTGAACCCTGGTTCTGAACCGGGTACTACATCCTCCCCTCCTTATAAAAATTTCGGCCTCGAAATTGGTATACTATAATCTCAAAAGTCAACAATCTAGATAGATAAATTACCTTCAAATAATTGTGGATACTTCGTTTTAATTTCTTCCTCCAGCTCCCAAGTAGCCTCCCTCTCAGAGTGATTATTCCACTGAACTTTGACATAAGGGATGGTACGCCGCCTCAGAATCTGATCCTTGCGGTCCACGATACGCACAGGATGTTCCTCATATGATAAATCCTTCCTCAACTGAATAGGCTCATAAGCTATAACATGACTGGGGTCTGAAACATACTTCCTCAGCATAGATACATGGAATACATTGTGAACACCAGATAAAATCGGAGGCAGTGCTAAGCTGTATGCAACCTCCCCAACTCTGCTCAAGATCTCAAAAGGTCCAATATAGCGTGGACTAAGCTTTCCTCTAATCCCGAATCTCATCACATCCTTGGTTGGTGATACCCTTAAGAAAACATGATCCCCAACCTGAAATTCTAACTCTCTTCTTCTGACGTCAGCATAACTCTTCTGCCTGCTCTGAGCTGTACGAAGACGCTCCCTGATCAAATGCACCTTGTCAACTGTCTGCTGGATCAGCTCAGGGCCTAGCAATTTCCTTTCCCCACGTCATCCCAACATAAAGGAGATCTGCACCTCCTACCGTACAAAGCCTCAAATGGGGCCATCTGGATACTGGCTTGATAACTATTGTTATAAGCAAACTCCACCAAAGATAAGTGGTTATCCCAAGCCCCACCCAAGTCCATCACACAGGCGCAACATATCTCTAGAATCTGTATGGTCCTCTCTGACTGCCCATCAGACTGGGGATGATAAGTACTGAAGTTCAATTTGGTCCCAAGGCTTATGAAGCTCTTCCAAAACTGTGATACAAATCTGGTATCCCGGTCAGATACAATAGAGACAGGAACACCATGGAGTCTCACAATCTGCTCAAATATAAGCTAGCCAATCTGTCACTCGAGACTCCAACTCTGAAAGGTAGGAAATGAGCTGACTTTGTCAGTCTGTCCACAATAACCCAAACTGCATCATTACTCCTGGGAGTTTTGGGCAGACCAGTCACAAAATCCATAGTAATCTTTTCCCATTTCCACTGAGGAATCATCAAAGATTGAAGAGGTCCCGCAGGTTTTTGATGCTCGGCCTTCACCCGCTGACATACTAAGCACTTGGCCACAAACTGAGCAATATCCCTCTTCATCCCTTTCCACCAAAAATTCTCCTTTAAGTCTCTATACATTTTAGTACCACCAGGATGCACAGTATAGGGAGAGTAGTGAGCCTCCCTCAAAATCTCGGCTTTCAACTCCTCATTGCTAGGTACACAAAGTCTGCCTTCAAATCTCAGGGATCCATCATCCATTACATAAAATCCACTCTGAACTCCTGACTGAACAGCAACTTTAATTCTTTGAAGATCTGGATCTTCCATCTGGGAGGACTTAATTCTGTCAACAAGAGTCGGCTGAAGAATAAGTGCAGCAACAAGTCCATCAGACTGCTGTACTCTCAGTCCAATCTCCCACCTCTCGAGGTCCTTCAGAATGTGAGGCTGGGAGGTAAGCATAGCAGCTAACTCAGAAGAGGTCTTCCTACTCAAAGCATCAGCCACAACATTAGCCTTCCCTGGATGATAATGTAGATTCAGATCATAGTCCTTCAGAAGTTCCAACCACCTCCTCTGCCTCAAATTGAGCTCCTTCTGTGTGAAGATATATTTTAGACTCTTATGGTCTGTATACACATCACACGACACCCCATAGAGATAATGCCGCCAAATCTTCAAAGCAAAAACCACCGCAGCTAATTCCAGATCATGAGTAGGATAGTTCTGCTCATAAGGCTTCAGCTGTCTGGAAGCATAGGCTATCACCTTTCCATTCTGCATTAGGACACATCCCAATCCTTTCCGAGAGGCATCAGTATAAAGTGTAAAACCCTCAGATCCTGTCGGAAGAACAAGGATGGGAGCTGACACCAAACGCTGCTTTAACTCCTGAAAACTTTCCTCACACTCCTCTGACCAGTCAAACTTCACTCGTTTCTGGGTTAAACGAGTTAGGGGTAGAGCGATGCGAGAGAAGTCTTCCACAAATTTTCGATAATACCCGGCTAGCCCCAAGAAGCTTCTGACTTCAGCCACATTGGAAGGTCGGCTCCAGCTAATAATAGCTTCAATCTTCTTCGGGTCCACAGAAATGCCATCCACAGAAATTACGTGACCCAAGAAAGCTACTTGGTCCAACCAAAACTCACACTTCTGCAGCTTGGCATAAAGCTTCTTCTCCCGAAGAGTCTGAAGCACAATCCTCAAGTGATCCTCATGCTCCCTGAGACTCTTAGAATAGATCAAAATATCATCAATAAATACAACCACAAACTGATCCAAGTATGGCCTAAATATTCTGTTCATCAAATCCATGAACGCTGCCGGGGCATTAGTCAAACCAAACGGCATCACCAAAAACTCATAATGGCCATATCTAGTTCTGAAAGCTGTCTTAGGCACATCCCCATCCTTGACTTTAAGCTGATGATAACCTGACCTGAGATCAATCTTAGAGAATACCCGGGCTCCTTGAAGTTGGTCAAACAAGTCATCAATCCTCGGCAAAGGGTACTTATTTCGCACTGTCACCTTGTTGATTTCCCGGTAATCAATGCATAGCCGAAGACTGCCATCCTTCTTCTTAACAAATAGAACTGGAGCACCCCAAGGAGAAGCACTAGGCCTGATAAATCCCCGATCTAGGAGTTCCTGCAATTGGTCCTTCAACTCTTTTAGCTCAGCCGGGGCCATACGATAAGGGGCCTTGGATATAGGTCCAGTTCCAGGAATCAAATCAATGGAGAACTCAACCTCCCGGTCAGGGGGCAACTCCGATAATTCATCCGGAAAGACATCAGGGAATTCTCTAGCTATAGGAATATCCTCCAACTTGGCCTCTTTCTTTTGAAGATCATTAATAACAGCAAGAAATCCTTGGCCACCACTCCTCAGATACTTTTCAGCCTGTAGTGCCGAAATAAACACTGAGGCTAGAAGTTCTGGCCACCAGTAAAACTAAATTCGGGCTGACAAGGAATTTTGAAGTTGACGATCTTCCTGAAACAGTCTACAGAAGCATGATAGGAAGCTAACCAATCCATGCCAAGGATAACATCAAAGAATTTCAGTGGAAGGACAATAAGATTGGCATTCAGCTTCCTATCCTCAATGATAATCAAGCAGGATTTGCATACAGTATCAACTTTCATAGTATCACCATTTGGAAAGGCAATGTGTAATTCATGGTCTAGAGATTCAGGTGTCAATGATGCATTCTTGCCAAGGTAGGTGTCAGATATAAACGAATGCGTGGCACCCGGATCAATTAGAGTCTGAGCATAATCATTGCCTATCTTAATCATTCCTGGACGTAAATGAAATTTCATTTTAACAATAAGAATATAATGTCTAACTAATTATTAATGCATTGCACAGGATAAGAATGTAATGCTAGATGTGAAATATTGATATACCTGTCACCACAGAATTAGAAGCGGCAGCATCCTGCTGAGTGAGAGCGAAGACCCTTCCCTGAGTCCTCGGTGGCTGCTGCTGCTGCTGACCCTTGACTGGAAGATGGCTGCTGGTTCTTCGAAGGGGACATGTGGCTATCTTATGGCCAGTCTTTCCACAGGAGAAACAGGCACCAGACACTCCACGGCAAGGTCTCCCCGGGTGGAAATTCCCACAGCGAAGCAGCGAGCCTCTCTATTCGGTTGTCCTCCTGGGGCCTGGGGTGCACCTCTCTTCTTGGCTGAGCTGGGGGTTGGCTAGAATTATGCCCTTTCCTCTTCTCTGCTGCTCCCAATCCCTCTGAACGTATTCATATCTCTCTCAATTACTAAGGCCTTATTTACCACGGCACTGTAAGTGTGAAGCTCAAATGCGTTGACCGCCTGCATCAGTCTGGGTCGAAGTCCCTCCGTGAATCGGGTGATCTTGGCCATTTCATTAGATACTATACTTGGAGCAAAACGGGCCAACCTGGTGAATTCAGCTTCATATTGGGCCACCGAAAGATTCCTTTGCTCCAACTTAAGAAATTCTGATTCCATCCGCCTCTGCATACTCCTGGGAAAGTACTTGTCGAAGAATGCCTCCTTAAACTGCTCCCAAGAAATAGTCTGACCACCCCGACGCTGCTCCTCTACTAACCACCAGTCATAAGCCTCCCCTTGGAGAAGATAAGTAGCAAATCTGATCCTCTCCATCTCCTGACTACCATGGGCCATAAAAGCCTTCTCCATATCTCGCACCCATCTCTCAGCATCAATAGGGTTGCTTGAACCAGAGAAAGGAGCAGGGGCAAACTTCTTGAAATCTGCAAAGCTGCGGCCGTTCCCCACCCAGGATTGAGATAAAGCAGACTGGGTCGGCGGTGCTGATGAGTGGGTAAGGTTGGCTGCAACTGCGGAACAGGAAGGGTAGGCTGAGTCGGAGCAGAAGGGGGTGCAGACTGAGCGGTCAAAGCCTGCTGGATCTGATGCTGCATGTCCCGCATAGACTGCGCCATACCCGAGAGAGCTTGAAGCATCTCGGACTGGAATCGCTGGTGATCAGTTCCTACTGGGTTGGCAGGGGCCGTACCTCCAGTAGTTCCTTGACCCACCGGCTGATCAGCATTACCGGCCAGAGAGTCCTCCTCATATTGTTGGCTCCTAGTACGGCGAGCCATAACTATTTCCTGTTAAATTAGATGTGGTTAATATCATCATAAGCTAAAGTGTCAGGTTCTCTAAGTATAATGTCATCAAATATGTTCTCTACGTGTTATCATGTCAATATGTCTGTGTCCCTAGGGTCATAACCTAAGCTCTGATACCACTAAAGCTGTCACGCCCCAGACCCAAATATCGGGCTAGGGTGACAACCCGCCGCGTGCCGGGCACGCAAGGCGTCACAAAATTTTTTACACATAACACATTATATATAACCAAGCCAAATACATCACTGAATACTAAAAGTTTTGGGTTACAAACCCTTACACACCACAATAATAAAGTTTGGGCATCAAGCCCTACACATAAGTAATACTGGGGTTACAACAAAATAATGGTCTTGTTTTATTTAATAGAAGATCCATCACCCCAACCATCCATCTTCAATCTCGTGGCTCTGACAAAAACATTGTAAGATTTTTATGAGCTTACACTCAATAAGTAAGCCACGTTATACAGTCAAATCATAGCATAACAATCTATAAGCACATAAATGATTTGCATGCTTAAACATTCCACAAATACTCAAACATGCAATGTAAGTAAACCCACTGTTTATACTCAATGGTAGCTGTAAATGTGACCCACGGCCCTGCAATATCTCAATAGTGTACCAACAAGCATCCCCCTACTGAAAGGGTCCAGATACCAGGGTCACGCCATATCATAATCCACCAGAACACATACTCTATATGTGTGATGCCACCTCGAACCAAGCAGAACACATCCTCTAGATGTGTGATGCCACCTCATAGTAACTCAGAACACATCCTCTAGATGCGTGATGCCATCTCGAACCCAAGCAGAACACATCCTCTAGACGTGTGAATGGCATAAACAAGCAGAACACATCCTCTAGACGTGTAGGTGGCATAAACAACAGAACACATCCTCTAGATGTGGTGGCATAAACAACAGAACACATCCTCTAGATGTGTGTGGTATGACATGATAAAGGAGAACCGCGGCGACACATAACAGTACCTCACATCATGCACAAACATATCAATAACATCTTATATTGCATAAACAGTGGATTATACTTACTTAACAATTGCATGTAATATATCACATCAATGTCATAATAACTGCATCTCTCATGCATAGCATCCACATATGAAATCATAGCACATAAACAACCATGTGTTCATAATATTCATCTACTTACAATTTAGCCATAACAATTCTTCATGTCACAATATAAATAAAATAATTTATTAAATACTGATAACTGGCTTACTTACCTCAGTACGCAATCCAACAGGTATATATCAGCTAGTCAGATGTCTGAGCACCTACAGGATCATTTTACACAATTAATTTATTAGAAAGAATATTAAAATGACCCTTAGAATTTCTACCCAGACTAGTTCACGGGCCCAACTTTGGGCTCGAATATCTCCCACTATACACACCCAATTGGGGAAGTAAAAATACCCCAAGAAACTAGAATTAACCCAGATTCTAGCCATATAATTATTTTGCTAATCCCGCCCGTTACGGGGCCCAAAAATCAGCCCAAACTTTCATTGCTGCACGGCCCAAAAGGCCCTGAACCGGCCGGCCCAGCCGGCCCGGTTCAACCCAAGCCACCCGATCCCCTGTTTCACCGAACAGGGGACGGGCCTAGCCGGCGGCCAGGGCCGCCCGGCCAAATTGAGGGCGGCCCGGCCGCCGGTGGCCGGGCCAGAGCCGGCCGCCGCCGCGGCCGGCCACCAATCTCCCTTCTCTCCCTCAATTTCTTCTTTTTCTCCTTACATCCGCGCGGCACGATGCTGTGCCGGCGGCACGGCCGGCCACCTTGGCCGGCCGGACCTCCACCGGACGCACGCCCGGCGCCGGTGGAGGCGACAGGCCAAAGCTCGGGCCCGGCGAGGCGGCGAGCACGCCGCCGGGCCCGAACCAACCAGCGGCTTCCGCCACCGCGAGAGGAGGGCCGATTGGCCCTCTCTCTCTTCTCTCTCTACCACCACCCCGCCGGACACCTCCCCGGTGCCGGCGGGGTCGCCGGCCAAAGCTCAGGCCCGGCGAGGCGGCGAGCACGCCGCCGGGCCTGAACCAAGGGATGGACCGGCAACTCTCTCTCTCTCTCTCGCATTCTCTCTCTCCCTCTCTGTCTCTCTCTATCCCGCTCTCTCTCTCTCTCTCTCTCTCTCTGAGTGGCAGGGGAACGTACCTGAGGATGAAGCGCGCCAACGTGAAGGAAGGAGTCCTCCTCCTTCCTATTTAATCACCTGCGCCTCGGATCGGGGGTTTCCCGGAAGACTAAACGCTTCACCTGGAGCGAAGCGTCAGCCCGGGGAACCCAACAGACAGGAGCTTGGTTCATCTGAACCAAATCTGGTTCGTTTGAACCGGGTTACCACAGAAGGCTTCCCAGCAATCAATCCAAATGGGATCTTAATATCTCATATGAAAGATCCTTCTAACTCTTGAGCCGGTTTACTTAATGTCTGCAAATATTGTTTTCTTGGATCTCAGCCAGCTTAATTTTCATCTAATTGACTCATTATTATTTTTGAGAAGACAATTGGCACTGAAGTGCCTAAAGGAGATTGTCCAAGTGAAGATAATGTTTTACAGAGACAGAAGTAAGGATGCAGATTCAAGAATTATTGCCTCTTTACTATGAAAAAGAAAGATATATGGATACAAATGTTGAAGCAATAAAGTATGTGTAAGGCTTCTTCGTTGTAAGGAAAAGCCTCAATATTCAAATTGGATCATATGATTGGAAGAAACTTCAATGAGAGAAAAAGCATAGGCTTTGCATTAATTTCAAAATCAACTCTAGCAAATGTTTGTTCTCATATGAAACATTTTGTGGTATTATGACGGGGCAAGTAGAAAGGATTAAATTGGGTCCCAAGGACTCCTTCAAACAAATTCATGTCTATGAATAAACCAGAGGACACGAGCAGATTTTAGGAAATTTTTACCACAGTATTTCTGTAGTTCTTCATTTTGACTCGCAAAATGGTGGAAAATTTGGGCCACACTCAACATAGATACAGATGAAGACAATAAAAATGGTGCATTGCTACATTCCAGAATAAATGATTAGCAATCTTGGCTGTTAAGATTAGCAAGCAAGAATGGTTTGGTGGGACGAAATGTTTAGCCATTAAATAGACTGAACCGGTCATTTAATCGGTAACATGCTGGAACTAGCATTAAAGTAAGAGCAAGGAAGAAACTTTCTCAGGTCTCATTCATCAATCATCTGGAAGGAATAGAGAGAGAGAGAGAGAGAGTAGAAAATTTTGTTTGTATCTTAGCTCCTACTAGCTACAAACCATGTGCCACGGATTCCAACTGCCACCTTGACAAACCAACCAGAAAGAAGGTATGATGGTGCGAGTTTTATTACGTACCCGATGATTAAAATCTATGTAGAGAGGCGTATGTGAGCGCGTAATTCAATGGGTGCCAGATTTCCCTCTGTTGTGTTAAAAGCTTTTCATGGCCTTATAATTAATATTGTCTTCTCATGCTGGTGGCTAGCTAGAAAGCCAAGGAGAGGTGAGTAGTTTGTCCAGTGTTTGGGCATGGAAGCTTTCGGCATATATTGATCTCAGCTTAATTTCCTTCTCGCGTGCTAAACCACCGGGTTAATATGGACAGCAGGTCAATTCTTCTTCTTCTTCTTGTTTCTCATCTGTTGTCCAGAGAGGCACTGTTCATCTTTAATGCACTCGAAGTCCTCACCTTTTCTGGTGGTCTTGAAAACGTCCTGCCATCTGTGAAGCGGAAGCGAAGGCACATGGTGCCTGAGAGCCTCTCCATCGCCTGGTGAAATTTTGGCCACTATATGCATTGAATTTCTGGGCGTTGCTAAGCCTGTCAGCGCCTTTAAACCTTTGCTTGGTGGCATTATTTTTTGAATGTAGGAGACAAGGATATATATATCACTTGTATAACACCCCTCCAACTTAGCCCCCTTCTTAAACAAACAAAATTTGTTTCTTCCATAATCCAGTTTGGTCATAAGAGTTGGATTCGGTGCAAGAATTAAGCTAGATCCCTTAGAGGAAATTTAACTCCTCAGTCTGGACTACATGTGTTGGGTAAATGAGTTAATAGGCATGAATACCTAATGGGCCTTGAAAGCCCATTACCTCCTCTTTGCATGTAAATGAGAAATTGTGAGGGCATTTAGTCCTACATTGGAAAAAAAAGAAAGGAAGGTTCACTTATATGAAAACTTCTTCCTTGAAGCTTAAGTTTCTTAGGCTGACCATGAGTGAAGAGTACGCATCACCCTCGCATACACGCATGTGCGAAGGGCGCAATAGGTGTAGGGAGAAACAATCCCCGAGGCATGCATATTTTAAAATTTTGATAATAATTATCAATGCGAAATTTTAAAGATTACATACTAATCTAACATACATCAAGATCATATCTTTGCCTTGTATATAGGATCGATTGATCCAAAATATGCATATAAATAAAAATATCAAGATCATATCTTGATCTTTAAGATGACTAGTCATACTACTTATCTTGAAGCCTGCCTTAAGATCTAGGGATCAAATCGCTTACCTTAAGAACAGTAGGTAAATTCTTATTACTTGGAGCCGTTCTATCGTCCACGCGAAGCCCCGAATGATCGGATTTTCGGGAGTGCTAGCTCGCGAAAAAATAGCTTTGCTGATCTTGAATCCTCCCACTTGAATCTTCTCTAAGATCCACCATGCTTCCGCTAACACCAGAATCACCAGAATTTTTATTCTAACCTTTTTTAGAATTACAATCCATGACATATCGTGTATTGTTGTTCTGTTTTTTCTGGTGAGGGAATGCCCTCTATTTATAGTCTCAATTTAGCCTTAACATTGAATTTGACATTAAGAATTCCGTTGTTTGGTAAAAGCGAAGAGACGCCGAAGGCGCGGCGCTTGGTTAATTCCGACGCTCGGCGAAAATCAAGGAGATGTGGCGTTTGGTTTAATTCCGACGTTCTGTGAAAACCAAAGAGACGTGGCTAAATTCGACGTTCGTTCAAAACCAAAGACATGGCTAAATCCGACATTCGGTGAAAATTAATGTTAGGCATTAAATTCTACATGAGAATTTAATCTCTCATGAGATGAGATTTTAGCCATCTCATCATATGAGATCCTTATGCGAGAGGTTTGGGTTCAGGTGATGGTTTAATCTGATCTGAATTTATTTGACTAAACCCACATAGATCATGGTCCAAGCCCAAATCAAATTTGGCTAGTTCTGAATCTATTTAAATCCAAATCAAGTTTAATTTCAAATCAATATTTGAAATTGACTAGTCCTTTAATGGACTTAAACCAAATTGAATCTTATTCACTTGTACTTAACCCAATTGAGATAATTCAATCAATCAAATTGATTAATTAAATCATATACGATTCTCAATCGTTGATCAGCAAACGATCATCCTAGGAAACTTCTATGCGTGTGACTCTCTAGGTTCGAACCTAAGCCGGTAGTATAGAAACAACTTTCTATACTAATCGATGTGCCCATCTAGCAATGGAACCCGACGTCCGGATAGGTCGAAGAGTTGAGCAAACTCCAAAAACCCTAAGAAACAGTTACCGTATAATTCATCCTCTTGACCACAAATGCTAAGGATGGCTTAAGAGCCTGTCAACTTAAATAGCAAATCCATAAAGTGATTTCAACTTTAGTGATCACGTGACTTTCACATGAAGTGCCTTGGCCCAGGTCTTGCTAAATTAAAACACAAGCATTTCTCCTTTTAACGGGATAGTCAAATTCCATCTTGATCCACAACTGACTACCATAAGTACTTGACTGCACCCAGTAACCTTTCGTAGCTGGATTAGAAATCCAGGTGGTCCGGCACCTAAGTACAATGAGTTGCTTGTAAGCCACTGGTTGTGATCTTCAGGTCTGAAGGATACTTATACCTATATCTTCTCGGGTTAACTCTTGACAGTAGAGTATCCGAAAATAAGTCACGTTCGGTGAAATGTACTCCTACACTTCCACCTGTATGTCATACCAGTGTCTCTACACTCCTTGGTTAAGAGGACAACCAACAAATATGATATACAACGTCCTATAATTGATAGTACTATGGCCCTGTCATAGTATATCATTTGGTCGCGAACTCTTTTAAGGACCTTCAAAGATAAATCCTCCTTTATCGTGAAGGAAGATCCTAAGGGCTTCATTACTATTAGGAGTTTTAAGAAGATGTTCTTGTAATGAATAAACTGCCAAATAACTTTTATTAATATATCAATTTATATATAATTTACATTAGCACAATCATCAAATGATTGGCTTTAGGATACAATTCCCAACAAACTCCCACTTAGCCTAAAGCCACTCATTACAGTATCTAATACTCATCTTCAACTTATAATTGTCAAACTCCTTGATGCTGAGTGCTTTAGTAAATGGGTCACCTAGGTTTTCCTTTCCATCAATCTTCTGAAGATTTATGTCACCTCGATCTACAATCTCTCGTATAAGATGAAACCGGCGCAGTATGTGCTTGGTGCGCTGATGTGCTCTTGGTTCCTTTGCTTGAGCTATGGCACCAGTGCTGTCACTGTACAACAGGACTGGTCCATCTATGGAAGGTGTCACTCCAAGCTCGGAGATGAACTTTCGCAGCCACACAGCTTCTTTCGCAGCATCTGATGCAGCGATGTACTCTGCCTCGCACACCGAATCTGCCACTGTATGTTGCTTGGAACTTTTCAGCAAATAGCTCCACCATTCAGATAAACACGAAACCCGATACACTTTTGCTATCATCATGATCTGATTGGAAACTGGAATCAGTATATCCAACAAGTTTCAAATCGGACTCTCCATATATTAACCACTGGTCCTTAGTATTTCTCAAATACTTAAGGATTGTCTTAACAACTTGCCAGTGTTTTTCTCCTGGATCAGATTGGTATCTACTTACTACTCCTAGTGAGTATGCCACATCTGGTCTTGTACATGTCATGGTGTACATAATCGATCCCACTGCCGAAGCATATGGAATTCGACTCATACGTTCTCTTTTATTAGGAGTTGTCGGACAATCCTTCTTAGAAAGATGAATTCCATGGCCTATCGGAAGATAGCCTTTCTTGGAATTCTCCATGCTAAACCTTTTTAGCACGGTGTCAATGTACGTAGATTGGGATAAACCAAGCATCCTCTTAGATCTATCTCTATAGATATTCATCCCTAGGATGTATGATGCTTCTCCCAGATCTTTCATGGAGAATTGTGATGATAACCATGTCTTTATTCCTTGTAATGCAGGGATATCATTCCCGATTAAGAGAATATTATTCACATATAATACAAGAAATACAATAACGGAATCGTTAGCCCATTTATAAATGCAAGTTCTTCTTTATTTTTAATAAAGCCATAAGATTTAATCACTTTATCAAATCGTATGTTCCAACTCCTAGATGCTTGCTTAAGTCCATAAATAGATTTCTGTAGCCTGCACACTTTAGACTCGTCTTCAGATATAAAACCTTCAGGCTGTATCATATACACCTGTTCTTCTAAATCACCATTTAGAAAAGCGGTTTTAACATCCATCTGTCAAATCTCATAATCGAAGTGTGCTGCTATAGCTAGCATAATCCGAATGGATTTCAGCATTGCCACAGGAGAAAACGTTTCGTCATAGTCAATACCATAACGTTGACGATACCCCTTAGCAACCAGACGTGCTTTATAGGTCTCAACCTTTCCGTCTGCGCCTCTTTTTCTCTTGAAAATCCACTTACACTCTATGGGTTTTATCCCTTCTGATGGGTCAACTAATGTCCATACATTATTGTCCTTCATGGAATCAAGTTCGGATTTCATGGCATCAAGCCATTTATTAGAGTCAGTCCTTTGCATAGCATCCATATAGGTGATCGGATCCTCGTTGTTCTCATCGAGTTCAACAGGATCATCGTTCTGGATCAAGAAACCTAAGTATCTGTCCAGTTGATGTGGTACTCTACCAGATCGCCTTAATGGTGCATCTAAAATGAGTTTTGAGTTTGATCTAATCAACTCAGATTCTAAGGGTTCATTGGTTTGTGTTGTTCTTCTACTTGATGAACTTCCTTAAGTTCAACATTAGATCTATTTGTTCCTTCACTAAGGAACTCCTTTTCAGGAAAAACTGCTCTATTACTAATGAACAATTTTTGTTCTTCAGTATTGTAGAAGTAATATCCTTTGGTCTCTTTGGATAGCCGATAAAAAAATATTTGTCAGATTTGGGTTCAAGTTTGTCTGATTTTGCACGTTTCACATAAGCCGGACACCCCCAGACTCTCAGATAGGTAATAACCGGTTTATGTCCATACCACATCTCATGTGGAGTTTTAGAAACAGACTTACTTGGAACCTTATTAAGAATATGACAAGCTGATTCTAATGCGTATCCCCAAAATGATATTGGCAAGCTCAAAACCCATCATGGACCGAACCATGTCTAACAGAGTTCGATTCCTTCTTTCCGACATACCGTTATGCTTCGGTATTCCAGGAGGAGTCTATTGGGAGAGAATATCATTCTCTCTTAAATATGTCACAAATTCATTGGAATGGTATTCGCCTCCTCGATCTGATCGAAGGGTCTTAATACATTTTCCTGTTTGTTTTTCTACTTCTTTATGATATAGTTTGAATATTTCAAACGACTCAGATTTATGTCTCATAAGATAGACATAACCAAACCTAGAAAGGTCGTCTGTAAAAGTTATGAAGTAGTAATATCCACCTTTGGCATAAGTGCTCATTGGTCCACATACATCAGTATGTACTAGACTCGATAGCTCTTTGGCTCTTTCACCTTTTCAGTAAAAGATGACTTGGTCATTTTACCAAGAAGACATGATTCATAGGTAGTTAATGATTCACAATCATCAACTCGAAGGATGCCCTCCTGAGTTAACCTGTTTAATCTGTTCTTATTGATATGACCCAGCCGATGGTGCCAAAGAAAATGTCTGTGACATCAGTTGTTCTAGGACGCTTACTTGAATTGTACACTACATTCACAGGCTGTGATATATAAATGCCATTAGATAAATGCTCAGTCATTACAGTGACTCTATTCATAATGATATTTAAAGTAACATCCTTTATTGAAATTTCATAATGACTTTTGGCCAGAAGGCCTACAGAAATTACGTTCAACAAGAACGTTGGGCAAAAAATGATAATCATTTAGTATAATAATATTTCTATTGAAAACTATTTTAAGAACTCATAATGCCAGAACTGGAACTAATCTTCCATCGCCGACATTAAGGAATCTTTCATTGTCCTCAAATCTTCTGGTGACCTGTAGTCCCTGCAATGAATTACAAATGTTAAAAGGACTCCCGGTATCCAATACCCAGGTCTGATTATCATATACAGAAAATTACAATGTGTTATCATATAAATACCTTGTTGAGCAACATCTTGCTCCTTTTTCTTCTTGGCCTGTTTTGATCAAATGTGGCAATGTAAAGAGGACAGTTCCTCTTCCAGTGCCCTTGCATCTTGTAGTGAAAGCATTCAGCTTGACTTTTATTAACTTTCTTCTTCTGCATCTGACCCCTTATAGATGTCCTAGCATGTTGCACCTTTTTATTATTCTTTTTCTTCTTCCCTTTCCCAAAGGGTTTACGCCCTACCTTAGATCCTTCAACCACATTAACTAAACCCTTAGAGAGCTGGTTATCCTTCTCAAAGTTCTGTAACAACCCCAACAAACCGTGGTAGTTGACTGCAGGCTTTGTCATTCGAAAATGAGTAAGGAAAGGTCGGAAGGATGAAGGCAAGAAATTCAGGATCGCATCTTTTCCCAACTGCTCATGTAGGGAAAGCCGAGCTTGTTTAGGAGTTCTATCTTCTCGATCATATACAATAAATGATCAGTGACAGGAGATCCATCCCTCATTCGAGCATTGAAAATTGCACAACTAGTCTTGTGCCTTTCAACATCGTCGGGTGTGCCGAAAGATTCATTCAACGCTTGAATAATTCTTCTGGCTGAGCATTCTCGAATCGGCGATCGAATTCATCGTTCATTACTGCTAGCATAATACAACGCACGCTAGTTCTATCATTGAGCCACTTCTGATAAGTGTCTCTCTCAGAACTTTGGGTGTTTGCATCAGGTATCTTTGGTGCAGGATTATTCAGAATATATAGAATCCTCTCATGCTTAAGGACGATCTTAAGTTTTCTGAACCACTATTAAAATTGGAACCATTCAACTTGTCACTATCCAATAGGGACCTTAATGATAAATTAGTAGCCATGTTCTACATAAGGAAAAACTAAAGTTTATTAGTATATAAATTGATTCATTCTAAAGACTTGGACTTTAGTCTAAAGATTCTTCCACTATTTTGTTCAAATTGGCAGCCTCTACACCCCAATTCAAGAATTATTTTTAATTCTTTAGCGAGCACTAAGATCTACATAAACTACATACAGTCCCAAGTGAAGCTTGGCTAACCCATATGCATCTAAGAGTAGGTTTAAAACCAATTGTTTCCCCAAAAAATTCTTAGTGTTTAGTTTTGCCCTATATACCTCTTCAGCAGGCATGAAGTGCCTCCACTGAAAGTTCTGGTTAGGTCCAACCATTAAATGATATAATCAGTGTAACCTATCAATAGACAACCAAGCCCGAGTGAAGCTCGGCTCACCTGACTGTTTATTTAATAGTTAGCTGACTTATCATATAATGAATAATAATTCCGATGGTTGATAAGCACCAGGCATGGAGTGCCTCCAATGATTATCAAGACATCAGACTCATTATCACCCACCTTAATGGGAGGCTATGATCTAGTTATCATATAACTATTTCATTTTAAGGACCTAATAATTTTAGAGGATTTTAATAATATGAAGATAAATTAACTAATCAAGTTCTCCCATTGAATCTATGAAATCGATAGAATAAAACAAGATTAAGTCAGGTTAAGTGGCACCTAAATCAGTCAGATTGATTTCCTTACAGGCATGGGTCAATCCGAATCAGGTAAATGATCTGAATCATAAATGGTTCACCACATTGACCAGGTGAGTGAGATCGATGGAAGGGATATGCCATTAACTCGTTAAAGACGCATCAATAGAGTAGCTCCCAATTAAAAACCATTCGATCGTTGATCCTAGAGCAACTTGCCAACCTACCTTGACATCATATGGTTAACCAATTCTGATTTGACCATCTAAGAGATTTATGCTCAACCACGGAGCCTAATCTACTTCCATTTGGTTTAATCAAAGAGAAGGACATGATCAACTACAACCATTGTTTGATTTAGAGCATTTTTAACCTAATCTAATTAGATTTGATCAAATACTCTTACAATCCAGTTGATTTAAACCTTAGGGTCTAACCCTTTATGGATCCGATTTAGCTAACCCAAAGGATTAATATATTTCATGTTTACATGTCATATATTTCAATCAAGCATCATATGTATTATGTTACTACTCATAATTTCTATATTTAGATCATATCTAAAGAGATTATGAATTAACATTTGACATTCAAATTAGACTCTCATAAATATTTGTATGTTTCATAACATAGACATCATGCCATCATATATCATATCTATGTTTTATACTAAACATGCAAATATCATGTTTTATATAACATCAACATGTATCAAATATAAAATATATTTTGAGAGTGTGTGTAATCAGTGTTTTGAAGCCAAAGATCAATTTAAATTATCACGGCAATATGTCACAGAATACCTCGTTGAATGGGTAATTTGGATTTTCAATCCATCTGTGACAGAATAGACCTGAGATTTGTTTTAGCCTTGATTACACAATTAATAGGAGCATTAATTTACATGCAATAAATTAGATCAATACGCAACCATCGCTCTGATACCATTTGTAGGGAGAAACAATCTTCGAGGCATGCATATTTTAAAATTTTGATAACAATTATCAATGCGGAATTTTAAAGATTACATACTAATCTATCTAACATGCATCAAGATCATATCTTTGCCTTGTATATAGGATCGATTGATCCAAAATATGCATATAAATAAAATATCAAGATTATATCTTGATCTTCAAGATGACTAGTCATACTACTTATCTTAAAGCCTGCCTTAAGATATAGGGATCAAATCGCTTACCTTAAGAATGGTAGGTAAATTCTTATTGCTCTGCAGCCGTTCAATTGTTCGGCCTCTAGTATTATCCACGCGAAGCCCCGAATGATCGGATTTCCGGGAGTGCTAGCTCGCGGAAAAATAGCTTTGCTGATCTTGAATCCTCCCTCCTACTTGAATCTTCCTCTAAGATCTACCACGCTTCCACTAACACCAGAATCACCAGAATTTTTATTCTAACCTTTTTTAGAATTACAATCCACGACATATTGTGTATTGTTGTTCTGTTTTTTTCTGGTGAGGGAATGCCCTCTATTTATAGTCTTAATTTAGCCTTAACATTGAATTCAGACAATAAGAATTCCGTCGTTTGGTAAAAGCGAAGAGACGCCGAAGGCGCGGCGCTTGGTTAATTTCGACGCTCGGTGAAAACCAAAGAGACGTGGCTAAATCTGACGTTCGGTGAAAACCAAAGAGTCGTAGCTAAATCCGACGTTCGGTGAAAATTAATATTAGGCATTAAATTCTACATGAGAATTTAATCTCATGAGATGAGATTTTAGCCATCTCATCATATGAGATCCTTATGCGAGAGGTTTGGGTTCAAGTGATGGTTTAATCTGATCTGAATTTATTTGACTAAACCCACATAGATCATGGTCCAAGCCCAAATCAAATTTGGCTAGTTTTGAATCTATTTAAATCCAAATCAAGTCTAATTTCAAATCAATATTTGAAATTGACTAGTCCTTCTAATGGACTTAAACCAAATTGAATCTTATTCACTTGTACTTAACCCAATTGAGATAATTCAATCAATCAAATTGATTAATTAAATCATATACGATTCTCAATCGTTGATCAGCAAACAGATCATCCTAGGAAACTTCTATGCGTGTGACTCTCTAGGTTCGAACCTAAGCCGGTAGCATAGAAATAACTTTCTATACTAATCGATGTGCCCATCTAGCAATGGAGCCCGACGTCCGGATAGGTCGAAGAGTTGCCGAGCAAACTTCAAGAACCCTAAGAAACAGTTACCGTATAATTCATCCTCTTGACCACAAATGCTAAGGATGGCTTAAGAGCCTGTCAACTCTAAATAGCAAATCCATAAAGTGATTTCAACTTTAGTGATCATGTGACTTTCACATGAAGTGCCTTGGCCAAGGTCTTGCTAAATTGAAACACAAGCATTTCTTCTTTTAACGGGATAGGTCAAATTTCATCTTGATCTACAACTGACTACCACAAGTACTTGACTGCACCCAGTAACCTTTCGTAGCTGGATTAGAAATCCAGGTGGTCCGGCACCTAAGTACAATGAGTTGCTTGTAAGCCACTGGTTGTGATCTTCAGGTCTGAAGGATACTTATACCTATATCTTCTCGGATTAACTCTTGATAGTAGAGTATCCGAAAATGAGTCACGTTCGGTGAAATGGACTCCTACACTTCTACTTGTATGTTATACCAGTGTCTCTACACTTCTTGGTTAAGAGGACAACCAACAAATATGATATACAACGTCCTATAATTGATAGTACTATAGCCCTGTCATAGTATATCATTTGATCGCGAACTCTTTTAAGGACCTTCAAAGATAAATCCTCCTTTATCGTGAAGGAAGATTCTGAGGGCTTCATTACTATTAGGAGTTTTAAGATGTTCTTGTAATGAATAAACTGCTAAATAACTTTTATTAATATATCAATTTATATATAATTTACATTAGCACAATCATCAAATGATTGGCTTTAGGATACAATTCCCAACAATAGGCGCATGTGCGTATCGTCGCGAGAAGCTTGAGGGGCTTTTAAATTTTTTCTTGATCATGAGGATCCGACGATGGAGACTGATCGATTAAGATAAAGGGATGAGATCAATTGACCGTTGATCATCGGATTAGGATCAGAATTGATCGTTGATCTATCGGATGAAGGGTCAAGATGCGGTGATCAAATCACGATCGCGATCGCGATCCAACGGCTCACACCCATCGATTGACCGGTCAACAAGACCGTTGGTGATAAGGCATCCGTCCGATCCTGCGGTTGGAGATAAGGCATCGCTCCGATTAGGCCGTTGTAATAAGTCAACCTGAAACGGTGTATCAAAGCCGTGCAACCGCCTATCTGATAATGCGATCATCAGATCACAATGATGAAAAGATATATCAGAGCGTGGATTGGCTTATCTGATCGACTGATCTTTAGATCATGGCTGTGGATCGGCTTATCACATCACGTAAAGGCTTATTGATTAGACCATTGATCAGATCTGATCAGATCTAACGGTGAGATCAATTCCGAAGGGTTTCTTCCAAAAGACACCTAAAACCTATAAATAGGATCCTAAACCATTGCATTTTCATTCATTCCAGATTCAATTCGAATCAATCCTAGTCTTTTCCTTTCTTAGGCATTTGCATACTCTCCTAAGGATAGTATAGCAATAGTGCATTAAAAAGAGAGTAGCATTCTTGGTTTAAAATTTTTGATGAATTGTAGTGCTGCTTTCATCAAAAGAAGACTGTTGTATCCTGGGAGATAATCGTCATACTGACCGTAAGCACCATTGCTAATATCATGCAAATTACAATCACTAAGCAATGCCATGATACGTACTTTCCCACATGAAGCATGATGAGTGAACCTCTTGGTGTCATTGGTTGAAGGCTATCGGCTCAGCCGTGGCCCATCTCTCCAAGGAAGAGACTCTTCATGTTTAAATTTGAGTGATGGTTAACAATCATCTTATTTTCCACCAAAAAAAATAAAATCTCCTGCACGTCGACAGTAATTTATTATTGCTCCTAGTTCATAACGCTATGCAGAACTAAAAAGCTAGGTGATGTCAGTGTATGGATGTTAACCTCGTTTTAAGTAAGCAGAGCAAGATGATCCGCCGTTATGGACACCGTTCTTCTTTTTATTCTTTTTATTCATTATTATCAGTGGATTCTTTCATGCAATATTGCATTAAAAAGATAAAAAAATAGCTAACATTATATATATAAAAAAAACTTTGAATGTACGTTCTTCAAAAATTGGAACAACACAAAGAAGTTTCATCTCCTTCAGAAAACCATATTTGCTCTTGTGCTAGTGTGATTGTAGACAACTTCTGGAGGCTCTGGATTAATGTTCTTTTTAGGTCATTTTTCTTATATGCTGCACTAGACTTCTCTGTATGCACTGAGATAAGGAATTGTTGACAGATTATTACCATGGCTAGGTGGTGGTCAACATTGCAGGCACAAGTGGTGGACAACAAGAAACTTCAGAAGAAGCTTAGGTATATATTTATTAGAGATTTGCTACTGCCAAACAAGCAACTTATACACATGGTATTATTCTTTTAATAAATTTTAAGTGATACATGTATCACTTTTTAAGTAGAAAATGATAATAAACACTTAACAAATTATATCTAAGTGTTATCCAAATTGTCCGATAAACTGAAATATATTCGAAAATGCAACGAGAATCCCGACGTTGCTTTAATAAAATTATTAGATCATTAATCCAACATTGGGCTTATATGTGAAATAATTATGTGTTGGAAACTATCAAATAAGGTTAAGTCTAATTAAAAGTAATCAGTTAAGGTTTCGGTGATTCGAATTTTAATGTATCTAATAGGATATAAGCCTTTAATGTGTAGAGACTTAAGTGGTGATTTCTATTTTTATGATGGACTAAAATAGAAATATCAAAAGATAACAAAAAAATTATCTATATATAGCGGTTATGGTCCTCGGATTATGCATACGACTTTCTTTTCTGAATTTCATCATCAGATAGAAAACCTTAGAGAAAATTTAAAAGGGCTCTCTGGAAGAATATGCTGATATGAAAGGCCAATCGTATGGCTTTAGAAAGCAATTAAACAATATAGTTTAGGTACGATTTTATTTATTGTTTATTGATTTTTGATGATTGAACAAGAATAATTTTTGGGTTTTTTGGTGATAATTTTCATTAAAGATTTAGTTTTAATTTCTAACAAAAATCACACACTATGTATGAATCTAAAATTACATGTCAAATTATCTCAAACATTTAGCATGAAAGCTGCACGCAGTTGGATATGCAGCGCACGAAACCGAAGAGTCCACAAGCACATCTTCAATGCCTCTGAGATCCAAATATATCCCTACAGCTTGGAAATTGAAATGCATGTAGACTGGAGACTAAAAATGGTTTAACAATATTTGGCATCATAAGTAGCCACACTAAATCTTTTGCACTTGAATATTGGTACTGGTACTGCTTCGTGCTCTCTGCTCTCCAGCCAGTTAGTCAGTCTGTAGCTCGGTCCTACATCGTAATTGGGAACAAATAGGCCGGTGTCAAGGTGGGTCAAATGTGGTATCGTTTAATGAATGCCAAATCAATGCAGGAAACTTAGCTGATGGAGATATGAGGTCTAGCTTTTTCTTATTACCGTAGGCTTGTACCCGCAGTTCAATTGATGAGCTAAGAGCATACCCCTTTTTTTTGTGTGGGGAAAATCAACTGAAAGTATATTTATAAAAGAATCTTTTTTTATCTCACTTGGATTTCTTTACAAGAAGCAGGGAAACCATCAACAGAAACAGATATTTCAGCCCTTACATCTGTACCAAAACAAAGATTTCTTTTTCTTAATTTGGAGCAAGCTGCTACAGCATCCATGTGGGTGCTGAAATTAAGAAATGCATGGCCTGAATTTGTCCAAACAAAATATATTACACGTTAAGTTTCCCCTCAGAGTTCAAGGGGTGAACTGACCATTTGTCATTGTCAAATTACAAGACTGAACTGAGATTCCAAACCGATCAGCACAAGACATTTGTTGAGGGTATATACCTTATACAATGCTGATCAGTCATAAGCTCTCTTTAAACTCCTGGTACCACTAATCACCCACCAGAACCATGTCTTGCTTGATTGTTTAATAGCCCTAGTTCTGTAACAAGTTCATCAAATTTAATTCTCATGTAATACCTCTTATTATGGTGATATTGATATCACTAGTATTCAAAACATGTACCTGACCTCGACCTATAAACCTATGGATCAAGTATTGGTCCAATAATATAGCAATGAAACCTTTTTTTTGATTCAAGTTTCTAAAAATTTGATCGACTAACATTTGATTTAAAATCATAACATATATGATCAACGGCAAGAATATTCAAAGCTGCTATGCAACATTAAAAACTGTAAAGTTTTACGAAATAATAATATGGAGAAGAAGAAGAAGAAGAAGAACCAGTGAAGAATGTTTCACTGTACCCACAAGACAGAAAGCTGGCTAACATCATCAACTTAAGATTTTTAATTGAATTCTGCCAAAAAAAGTATTTGACTTAAACCTAGATATGTCTAGCACTTTAATGAATAATATAAGTATATAGTTCCAGAATAACTCCATCGTTAGCAGGATAGTGTCTACACATATCGTGAATGCAGTAGTTTATTCAATAAGACTGAGATCTCTCATCAATCAAAGGTTGGAAAAATGTATTTTTATTCTTTTGAGTCTTTTAAAAATCTCTTATTAGTTAAAAATGAATGCAATGAGTGTCCTTTGTGTTAGAAGAAGATGGCATTTATAATCACAGACAACTGGCTTAAGAAATCAAATGCCTGGTTCATGTGAAGATGAAAGGTATTTGTGGCCTAAATTTCCCTTGAACAAAAAGCAACCATTTGCTATTAGGTTGCTGGCCTAAATTTCCCTTGAACTAAAAGCAACAACTTAGAAACCATAATTCAAGGTTCTTGCATGAAAAACTTGAGCAGTGCATTAATGATGCCTTTTTCCCTTCAAGATCAGGAGGATAAGCTGTTTACAATGTGTTGATATACCTTCTAACCTCTTCTGGTGCCAACCATTACTCATTGGTTTACAACACCCATCGAAATGACACCCAGCCAATTTCATAGGACAGCATACATTTTGTGAAAGGAAAAGGCTACACATTCATTTTCAAATAGCAAATAACCACAATTAATTGGATCTTTTCTTTTTTTTTTTTTTTTAAAAAAAATCTTTTACGGGACCTCCCATAATCACTGTGTCTCACCAGGCTCGCCATGTGTTAACACCCATATTTCTCTCCTTCATAATGGGTGGAAGATAATAAACCGAGAATTAATTTGATGAAGCATTAAAGGAGGAGCTGAAATGATTATTTATAAATTAAACATGGATTGCGATTTATATTGAGAGACACAAGGTATAAATTAACGAGGGCTTTCATTCTAAGATCACAGATGGACACTGATGAACGAACCGATGCTGCTTCGAATGAAAATACCAGAGAAAGCACTCGCTTATCTGTTTATCTTTTCACCATCCATGTGCATGGCTGTTGCTTGCACCTCATCCAACAGGTGTTGATGTTATCCAATTTAAGTAGCTTTCAGTTCGAGGTTTAGATCTCTTTCAGTTCCAAGCTTGAAAAATCCAGCAACAGTGAATAATTACGGAGGTAGTTAGTGTGCTCCATCACATTAATAATACCGATGGATACAGCTCGAAGGGAACCTCTATGGCCTGTACTATCCTCATCGAGTATCCCCGGAAAGAGGACAAGATACCGCAGTCCATCGCCCAGATAACTCTAAATGCTTTAACGCATAGAAGACAATACGAGCCGAAACCAAACAATCGCTTGCAACAAACACCATAAAACCACCGCCCAACTCATCGCACAGACGGACAACTCCGATGACAACAAAAAGCATATGGAATTTTGTACCCATAAAATCGAAAAATTTTACAGCATTTTAACAAACACAACACCACCGCTTTCGACACCCCCAACCACCACACCAAACCCAAAACAAAGTCAGTAAATGGCGTCGGACCGGGAAAAAAAAAAAAAAAAAAAAAATTTATCGATTTATTAATTAAGGACTAATCCGCGGTTAGATTAGACCCGGTAGATGATTAGGAAGCAAGGGAGCACCGCCCGGGGGTCGAACACCACAAGCTCCCCTTTCCCCAGGGCCAGCGACTCGCCCGCCGACTCGGGGTCCGACTCGGCCCGGACCCGGCCCGCGATGACTCGGCAGACTAGCATCGCCCTCCGACCTGCCCCCCCGCCGCCGCCGCTTTCGTGGGCCCGGCCGCTCCCGGCGAAGGTCCGGATCCCCTCCACCTTCCCCCCTGGCGACCATACCTCGCAGCAGGCTATCCCGCCGTCGAAGATCGTATCGCCGCCGGCGGAGGACGACGAGTTGGGGGCGCAGTGGAAGCGCATCAACTCGTTACCGTCGGCAGCGCAGCGGGCGTCGTCGGAGCGGGCGGCGGCACAGCGGGCGCGGACCGCGGTGCGGTACTCCTCGAACCGGGCTACGGTCCGGGGAGGGTTGTGGATGCGGAAGAGCATCTCGATGTCGCCCGGGAACGCGGCAGCCCGAGTGGACCAGCTGGAGCTGAAGATGATCTCGACCACCCGCCGTGACGAGTGGCCTGCCGGCAGCTCGGCGAGGGTCGGGAACTGGTGGGAGTGCGCCGGCCCCGCCGCCACAGGCGAGGGCGGGGGCGGTGGGGGCTTGGGTCTAGGTTTGGTTTGGGGTTTGTGGGAGGGCTTCTTGGGGATGGGGGAGGGCTTCTTGGGGAGCGAGGAGGGCTGTTTAGGGACGAGAAAGACGACGTCTTTGAGCGCGTGGGTGGAGTTGGCGCAGGAGAGAGGGAGGAGGGGCTTCTTTGACGGCGTTGGTCGGTGGACGTCTTCCAGGGCGTTGGATTTGCATTGCAGGGATTTAACCCACCCCGTCGCCATTAACGGCGGCGAGGAAGAGACGTAGCCGGAACAAATGAGAGGGAGAAAGAGGTAAGATTCCGGTGTTGGGTTTTGAGAGGCTGGGGAAGGTGGGGTTCCAGAGGAGGACGACGAGGTGGAGTTGGAGTTGGGTATTTGGTTATTTAGCGTTGCGTTTGTTCATGCGTTGGTTCTGGAGGCTTTTTGGCCTCTGGGTAGGGCCGGCAAGCAAAGCAAGTGGGCGTGGGGCTCCCTGGTTGAAGTGTCTTTTTACGCTTCTTTTGTGATCGGACCGAGCTAAGCCTCGGCATGTGATTTAGTGGTCAGAGATTCAGGCCCATTGTGGTCCAGGGTTCTCAATTACGGTTTGTCATCAATTGTCTTCTGTGATCCATCTATATATGCTTCTGATTATGGTTTTAAGGGTGATGATCCATGGATCATTTCTAAGGTGGAGCATGCTGTGCATATGACCCACATTTTACTTGCACCAATCTTTTCATTCACTGGTAGAATGTGTGGTAGATTAATTGTTAGGTGCTTGGCTAGGAATTTATGTATTGACTTCTGATAAATGTTGTCTATCATGCATGCCATGAAAAGCATCAGAGTAAATGGCTTGTTACATTGCTGATAAAATGTGTTGCATTATCAACCTGTGGCCAATGGCTCACCAAATTATACTAAAGTTTGTTATAATATATTGTTACGAGTTCTGTGCTGTGTTCTATGTTTCTTTTATTTCATTCCTTGTAAATTCTCCATTAAGCTCCATTGGTATTATTACTGCTAGTACTTAACAAGATTTTTGTTGGATTATCTACCGTCCAGTATTTTACATGCCAAGCTAGACTTTATTGTGGCTGGACTCCACTCTTTACCCAAATATTTGCTTGGCATCACGCATGCAAAAATACTAGTGCATAATTTAAATGAAAATTGAGGCCAGCAGGTGAATCATCCATCTTTGGCTAAGTATCAAAGAGCAGGGCTGTGATATAAAGAGGAGAAAACAATCCTGATGCATTTATAAGAATTATTTCAACCTCTGAGGAGGACTTTGCGTTACTTTTTTTTTCATTTCAAACCATGCGACATACCAACTTTTATAAGAGGTTCTGCCCCAAGTTTCCTATTGCCATTTTTTTTTTTTTTTGAAAAAGTTTCCTATTGTACTTAACTTTTAAATAAATTACAACACGATCTACAGTCAAGCAAATTGAACAGCATTGCTTTGTAACAAGTCAGAATTTTAAATATTTGAAGATCTGACAATTTCTTTAGCACATGCAATGTCTTCATGTACAAGAACGGACCAAATAATCTCCAAGGTTGGTTGCCCCTGCTATTTTATCAGCGTAGCTAGGGCGAGCGCGAGATGTCAGCAACCTAACGGCCATGACGACCATCCCTCGAGAATTTTCTTCTGACATCCCATGGACACAACAAACACGCAATGGATAAAAAGTAAGGCCCATGGAAATGGCATGTGGTATATAGATTAATGTCATGGGATTACTTCGAAGTCATTCCTCTCGTTTTATATAGGCTGAAATGGGCAAACTGGCTCTATATTCCCCTCTCCCGAGCTGTGACAACTTTCTAAGGAAGATTACGTTTCCTTGTTCCTTCCTCTTGCCAGTTACACGCTAGCTATAGATTAGATAATGATAACCAAAAGAGTGAGAAGAAAAGAGGACGTACGAACGAGGTAGGAGGACAGCAGAAGTTCCATCATCGTAGGCTTGTTGTTCTCAATGCGAGAACCTACCTTTCAAGTTTCAGTCTGGTGTTAGTTGGGTGGCCAAAGGCCGAAAGCACGCGTCCTTAACAACGTGAGACATTATTGCATGGATGAGAAATAAACTTGGCGATGATGAAATACTTATTTGGACCATGACAAGGGCATCATCAGGTGCAACGGACTAGTACGTAGCAGTCATTGTCCCAAACTGAGAGATGGAACGGAATCTGAGGTAAACTCCTGAGAAATATATTATGTATTCCAAGCTAAATAGAACAATGCGTTTGATTAAGAAAGAACTAGCAGGCTGCCTAGCTTTTAAATTGCAAGGGCAACGAGGTATATATATTCTTGTTGTCAAGATCAACACATTATCTACATGCTAATTTGGGTAAAGATGAGAGGAAAAGCGTTTCCATTGAGCTGTCCGACAGGACCTCATTTATGTGGACAAACTGATGTTAGACCTAACCTTGATGGCTATTGCTATCGTTCATTGATTTGCCTTGTAAACAAAGAAAGGCCCTGTTTTCTATCCATTCTCCATGTCTTGTTGGTGGTCTCTGGTTACAGGGTGGGCCTTCCGGTCTTTCCAATGAGGAAAGGAAAGGAATTGAAGGAACGTACTGAAGAAAAGGATCAACCAGAAGAGGATTGGAGCCGTGGAAGAAGTCACCGAAAGGTTGAATCGGAAAGCAGAAAAGAGAGGAGCTCCTTTTTCTTCCACTCCCTGGAAACTGTTTGTGGAGGGAGAAGTTAACTGTGTGTACTTGTATAAGAAAGTGATGGGGGGCAGAGTTTGTGGGGGACAAGGCCATGAGAAAGACGACAGCTTTGAGATTTTTGGCATGATGAAAGAAAGGTTCGGATATTCAAATAAAATAAAATGAAACAGAGTAAAAAAGCGTCAGAGAATTTGAAGGGTGGGGGGGGGATGAGGCTTCCGAAATTGCTTTATAGACGAGGTGGGAGGCAGGGGGCTCACCCAGAGCTCACGCCCATTATTATGCTCAGAATCCAACCCTCCTTGGGTGCCCCGGGAAACGCGTCGTTTGCCGGGGCGTGCGCCTCGGACGGCTCGGTGGCGAGTTACCGGCGGCTTAGGCCCGGGTGATGGTGAGCCCGGACTCCAGAAGTCCAGACTCTGGACTCTGGATCAGTCCAGACTAATAGAAAGAGGTTCTGTTCATTATTAGATTTATTAAGGAAAACAACCCCTGCTCTGGTGGAAACTCAGAATTGCAAGTCTAAGCCTAACGTTGGCTGCAACATTTAGAAAGAAAGTTCTTGATAAAAGCGTTGTTACGTAAGAAACAATGATTAAAATAATAACTATTATTTAACAAAAGTATCATTCGTAGAGTAGAGTAATATAACGTTGTTTGACAAAAATGTTAACATAAGAACCGCATTCAAAGGGAAAATAAAAGATCTATCATTTGGTCAACTAATAATGCTACGATGATGACGAAGAAGAAAAGTTATATAACATGTGTTGCTGTCAGGATCCGTCCTCCGACTCGGGCGTGGTCGATCTCCAGAGAAGAGGGGGCGAACCTGCACAAGAAGTCCTCACGCGAGAGGCGTTGGGGGTGGCCCTCCGCGGAAGACCCTCCGACGCTCAAGTCAGTGGAGAAGAAATCGGCGATAACCAGATAATGGGGAGGTGGATCTCTCCGGGAGACCTCTCCGGGGACGGCCAATCGAAAGCTCTAGAGGGCAAGAGCGCCAACGAGCCACCGGAGAGAGAGAGAGAGAGAGAGCGAGAGCCCGTATGCGTCAGGAGATGCGTACCTGAGGAAATCTGGGAGCGTTCAATTTATAGACTGTCACCCGGTCCTTGAGCGTCTTCTGGAAGGTTCAGAGGTTGTTAGGATACGGAGGTGGATAAAATCAGGCCGCTGTGGGGCCGTGGAATTTGTATCCTGTTCGTTAGGGGATTGACGGCTGGGAGAGCACCTTGATGTCTCGAGATCTGGTCGAGTAGACCCGGGGCAGTTACGATAGGTTCTAGGCCACGTTTCGATATGATTCCTTGTCTAGGATGCCGTTATGGTGAACCTGGGCTCTCCCGCATCAGGTTCCGCGGAGGTGGGTATTGGATTGTGGATCATTTGACGTAGCCGGGCCATGGTGGCTTGGGGAAAACGAGCTATGGAAGCCCGGAAGGACCGAGCCACGGAAGCCCGGAAGGGCCGAGCTAGGGAAGCCCGGAAGGACCGAGCCACGGAAGCCCGGAAGGGCCGAGCCACGAAAGCCCGGAAGGGCCGAGCCATGGAAGCCCGGAAGGGCCGAGCCACGGAAGCCCGGAAGGGGCCGAGCCACGGAAGCCCGGAAGGGGCCGAGCCACGGAAGCCCAGAAGGACCGAGCTACGGAAGCCCGGAAGGACCGAGCCACGGAAGCCCGGAAGGGCCGAGCTAGGGAAGCCCGGAAGGACCGAGCCACGGAAGCCCGGAAGGACCGAGCCACGGAAGCCCGGAAGGACCGAGCTAGGGAAGCCCGGAAGGGCGAAGGGAGGAGGTCGACCTTAGCCGCCTCGCACGGATATTAATGCAATGTTGATTTTACCCCCCAACACATGCCCTCCACTCCCTAGTTCGAAGCGTAGGTTCAGGCATAGGGAGTACAAGTCCAAATGGCGCGTCCCAGATGAGACGTCTTGGTTTAGACAGTTCGTGCAATGATGCCCTAATTAATGCGACAGGGCCATACTGCCTTCGGGGCTAAGGCTCCTCCGAAAGTGACGGTTGGGATTATGCCACGCCGTGAATCCCGATCGTTTGGGCGTTTGTCGAGGCGATTCCGGGCGCCTTGGGCGAGACGCCCTATCTCCTCAAGGCGGCTTCCTTAGCGGGGAAGCAAAGCAACAGCCGCACTATATATATATACATGCATGTTCGCATCATCCTCTCGTCTTGTTTTTCGAAGAGTTTGGCCTCTCCTCTTTCTCTACGCTCGTCGTTTCGCCTGGTGTTCTTCTCAATCGAGATTGTGATGAGCCCCGACGATGTGGTTTCGGAGATTGCAGCTGAGGATTTGGGGAGGATCCACCAACGGTATGGCATGCCCTCAGATGTCGTTTTGCGGGTGCCAGAGCCCGAGGATAGGGTCTCGCAAGATTTGGAGTCCGGGGTCTTCATTTATGAGGATAGTTTGAAGGCAGGCTTTCGTTTCCCTCTCCATCCTTTGGTGAAGGAGATAATGACCCATTACAACATCTGCCCGGCGACGGTGGCCCCAAACAGTTGGCGGAACATCATCGGATTCATCTCAATGTGCCACCAGATTCAAATTGTCGCCACTCTCCCCCTTTTTCGCGCCTGCCACCATTTGATTCCTGGGAGGAAATCAGAGTGGCCCTACATCGGACCCCGGAGATCTTTCAACGTCATTGCGGATAAGCCATCCTCCATCAAGGGGTGGAAGAGTCGGTTCGTTATTGCAGAGGGGAATATCGGTTCCGACTTCCCTTGGAAATGGGGGAATTTTGTGAGGGATGCGGAGACGCATCCAGCTTTGTCGGCGCAGGAGGATAGGGACTTGGATGTCCTCCGTAATGGCCAGGTGTTTTCGGCCAACGATCTGCTATCAGACGGGGCGTTCCTTGGCTCTGCTCGGGGCTTTTGGCCGATTACGCAGGGCTCGATGGGCCCTTCTTTTTGTGTGTCAACGGTTTTTTGCTTAGCGTGCTTCGTTTTAAACCGACGGAAATTGCGGGGGCTATTCGGAAGTCCCTCGGCCTTAATCGGGGCCTATGCACTTCGGCTTTCAGCCGGAGCCTTAACCCGAAGAAATTTTTACTCAGTCTTGTTGAGGTTCGATTCGGGAATTTGTTGCTCGGCCCAGCCGAGGTTCGGAGAATATTTTACTTGGCCCTGCCAAGGTTCGGAGAATTTGTTGCCCGGCCCAGCCGAGGTTCGGAGAATATTTTACTTGGCCCTGCCAAGGTTCAGAGAATTTGTTGCTCGGCCCAGCCGAGGTTCAGAGAATATTTTACTTGGCCCTGCCAAGGTTCGGAGAATTTGTTGCTCGGCCCAGTCGAGGTTCGGAGAATATTTACTTGGCCCTGCCAAGGTTCGGAGAATTTGTTGCTCGGCCCAGCCGAGGTTCGGAGAATGTTTTACTTGGCCCTGCCAAGGTTCGGAGAATTTGTTGCTCGGCCCAGTCGAGGTTCGGAGAATATTTTACTTGGCCCTGCCAAGGTTCGGAGAATTTGTTGCTCGGCCCAGCCGAGGTTCGGAGAATGTTTTACTTGGCCCTGCCAAGGTTCAGAAAATTTGTTACTCGGCCTAGCCGAGGTTCGGAGAATATTTTACTTGGCCCTGCCAAGGTTCGGAGAATTTGTTGCTCGGCCCAGCCGAGGTTCAGAGAATATTTTACTTGGCCCTGCCAAGGTTCGGAGAATTTGTTGCTCGGCCCAGCCGAGGTTCGGAGAATATTTTACTTGGCCCTGCCAAGGTTCGGAGAATTTGTTGCTCGGCCCAGCCGAGGTTCGGAGAATGTTTTACTTGGCTCTGCCAAGGTTCGGAGAATTGTTGCTCGACCCAGCCGAGGTTCGGAGAATATTTTACTTGGCCCTGCCAAGATTCGAAGAATTTGTTGCTCGGCCCAGCCGAGGTTCGGAGAATATTTTACTTGGCCCTGCCAAGGTTCGGAGAATTTGTTGCTCGGCCCAGCCGAGGTTCGGAGAATATTTTACTTGGCCCTGCCAAGGTTCGGAGAATTTGTTGCTCGGCCCAGCTGAGGTTCGGAGAATGTTTTACTTGGCCCTGCCAAGGTTCGGAGAATTTGTTACTCGGCCCAGCCGAGGTTCGGAGAATATTTTACTTGGCCCTGCCAAGGTTCGGAGAATTTGTTGCTCGGCCCAGCCGAGGTTCGGAGAATATTTTACTTGGCCCTGCCAAGGTTCGGAGAATTTTTACTTGGCCCTGCCAAGGTTCGGAGAATTTGTTGCTTGGCCCAGCCGAGGTTCGGAGAATATTTTACTTGGCCCTGCCAAGGTTCGGAGAATTTGTTGCTCGGCCCAGCCGAGGTTCGGAGAATATTTTACTTGGCCCTGCCAAGGTTCGGAGAATTTATTGCTTGGCCCAGCCGAGGTTCGGAGAATGTTTTACTTGGCCCTGCCAAGGTTCGGAGAATTTGTTGCTCGGCCCAGCCGAGGTTCGGAGAATATTTTACTTGGCCCTGCCAAGGTTCGGAGAATTTGTTGCTCGGCCCAGCCGAGGTTCGGAGAATGTTTTACTTGGCCCTGCCAAGGTTCGGAGAATTTGTTGCTCGGCCCAGCCGAGGTTCGGAGAATGTTTTACTTGGCCCTGCCAAGGTTCGGAATTTGTTGCTCGGCCCAGCCGAGGTTCGGAGACTTGGCCCTGCCAAGGTTTTTACTTGGCCCTGCCAAGGTTCGGAGAATTTGTTGCTCGGCCCAGCCGAGGTTCGGAGAATATTTTACTTGGCCCTGCCAAGGTTCGGAGAATTTGTTGCTCGGCCCAGCCGAGGTTCGGAGAATATTTTACTTGGCCCTGCCAAGGTTCGGAGAATTTGTTGCTCGGCCCAGCCGAGGTTCTACTTGGCCCTGCCAAGGTTCGGAGGTTGCTCGGCCCGCCGAGGTTCGGAGATATTTTACTTGGCCCTGCCAAGGTTCGGAGAATTTGTTGCTCGGCCCAGCCGAGGTTCGGAGAATATTTTACTTGGCCCTGCCAAGGTTCGGAGAATTTGTTGCTCGGCCCAGCCCGGAGAGGTTCGGAGAATATTTTACTTGGCCCTGCCAAGGTTCGGAGAATTCCTGTCCAGACAAGGAGCTCGGTCGTGCCGAGGATTGGTAAGCAGCATCTGTTTCTTTTTGCAATTTTTGGCAATGTAGTGCATAATGATTTGCATTGAGGAAAATGTAACAGGAAGATATAATGAGGCATATGAAAATAAATTTGGAGAGGACGTACCCTATTGATAATATTTCGGAGATTGTCCGAATTCCAGTCCGGGGAATGGATTTCCCATCCAGATCCTGTAGCTTGTAGGTTCCCGGTCCAATGATCTCCGCTACTTGGTACGGGCCCTCCCAGTTTGGCGCCAGCTTTCCTTGTTCCAGCGGTTTGGAAACAGAGGCCTTTCGGAGGACAAGGTCGCCGGGTAGGAAGGCTTCCCTTTGACTCTGGAGGCGTGGTAACGGGCCACCCTTTGTTGATAGCAGCCGTTCTGATCCGGGCCTTCTCTCTGATTTCCTCTATCAGGTCGAGGTTGGTGCGGAGTTGTTCGTTGCTAGCTTCCTCTGAGTAGCTTTCCACCCGCAATGATGGGAGGCCGACTTCCACAGGGATAACGGCCTCTGTACCGAAAGCCATTCGGAAAGGGGTTTCGCCTGTCGGGATTCTCGGGGTTGTGCGGTAGGCCCATAAGACATGGTGTAGCTCATCCGCCCACCTGCCTTGGGCTCTGGAGAGGCGAGCTTTGATTCCCTGGAGGAGGGTCCTGTTGGTCACTTCGGCCGCTCCGTTGGCTTGTGGGTGCCCGACCGAAGTGAGGTGGTGACGGATTCCATGCTCCTCACAGAACTGGCGAAATTTGGAGTTGTCAAACTGCTTACCGTTATCGGTGATTATAGTATGGGGAGGCCGAATCGGCAGATGATGGACCTCCACAAAATCTCTGGCCCGTGCCTCGGTAATTTGTGCAACTGCTTCCGCTTCGACCCATTTGGTGAAGTAGTCGATGGCGACAAATAAGAATTTCCGCTGTCCTGTGGCAAGCGGGAATGGGCCGAGGATGTCCATCCCCCATTTGGCAAAGGGCCAAGCGGAGGATATGGAAACTAGCTCGGCGGAAGGGAGCCTTTGGATGCTTGAATGCCTCTGGCAGGGGTCGCAGGCTCGGACTAGATCGTCCGCGTCTTTTTGCATGGTCGGCCAGTAGTAGCCTTGTCGCAGCACTTTGTGGCATAGGGACCGGCTTCCCAGATGGTTGCCGCAAATCCCTTCATGTACCTCGCGCAGAGCATAATCTGCTTCGGATGGGCGAAGGCATCTGAGCAGCGGCATGGAAAAAGACCGCTTGTAAAGCTGGTTGTCAATCAACACGTAGTGGTGGCCTGCAGCTTCAGCTTTCTAGCCTCTCTTCGGTCGGACGGAAGCGACCCTTCTTTGAGATATTTGAGGATAGGGTCGAACCAGGATGGTTCGGCCTCAACTTGCATTACTCGGTCGGCTTCCGCGATGCTGGGCTTTTCCAGAGTCTCCAGGTGGAACTTTTGCTCGGCATCCATTGACTCCGCGGTGCCAATCGGGAGAGTAGGTCGGCGCGGGCGTTCTCGGATCTGGGAATCTGAATAATTTCAAATTCGGCAAAATGGGAAGCAGGTTCCGCACCTCCTGGAGATATCGAATCATGTTCGGCTCCCGGGCTTCAAACTCTCCCCGAACATGGCCGGCTACCAGCTGAGAGTCGGTGAAGGCATTGAGCTTTCCACCTTCAAGTTGCGGGCGATTCGGAGACCGGCTAACAGGGCTTCGTACTCGGCTTCGTTGTTGGAGGCCGGGAAGGAGAATCGGACGCCATACTCGAAGGTCATCCCCTCGGACTGGTAAGAACCAGACCCGCACCGGAGTGATGGGCATTGGATGACCCGTCGACATGGAGGAGCCACCGGGCTCCAGACTTTGGCTCTTCAGGGAGTCTGGGGTAGAACCGTCCTCCGGGATGGTACACTCGAGGAGGAAGTCGGCCAGCACTTGGGCTTTGATGGCTGGGCGAGGCTGAAAATGTATGTCATGCTCGCTTAGCTCGACGGCCCATTTGGTCATTCTCCCCGATGTCTCGGGACGGTGGACACCGCCTTGATGGGTTGGTCAGTCAGGACCGTCACGGAATGTGCTTGGAAAGTACGGCCGCAGCTTTCGAACTGAGGTGATTAAGGCCAACACCATCTTTTCAATTCTGCTGTACCTCGTCTCCGCATCGCGGAGCAGCCTGCTCACATAGTAGATCGGCTTCTGGACTTTGCCTTCTTCTTTGATCAGCACCGAACAAACCGCACCTCCGAAACAGCCAGGTACAAGAATAGGGTCTCTCCTGGGGTCGGACTGCTGAGGAGTGGGGGCGAGCCGAGGTACTTCTTGAGATCTTGAAATGACCTTTGGCATTCGGGAGTCCACTGGAAGTTTTTGGCCGATCGGAGAGTTTTGAAGAAGGGGAGGCATCTCTCGGCCGACCGCGCCACAAAGCGGTTAAGGGCCGCTATCCTCCCGGTTAGGCGCTGGACCTCTTTGACAGATGCCGGGGGCGCCATTTGTTGGAGAGCTTGAATCTTCTGGGGGTTAGCTTCGATACCTCGCTGGGAGACCATGAAGCCGAGGAACTTCCCGAGTTGACGCCGAAGGCGCACTTGGTCGGGTTGAGTTCATCCATACTTGCGCACGTTGCAAAGCTCTCGAGAGGTCCTCGACATGCTGTGACGCCTCCTTGCTTTTGACCAGCATGTCGTCCACGTACACCTCCATGTTCCGGCCGATTTGCTCCTTGAACACTTTGTTGACCAGCCGCTGGTAGGTCGCCCTGCATTTTTAAGACCAAAAGGCATAACACGGTAACAGTAAGTACCTCGGTCGGTTATGAAGGCGGTCTTTTCTTCATCTTCAGGGGCCATTCGGATCTGATTGTAGCCGGAATAGGCGTCCATGAATGACAGCATCTGGTGGCCTGAGGTGGCGTCCACGAGCTGATCGATCCGAGGGAGGGGGAAGCTGTCCTTCGGGCAGGCTTTGTTGAGGTCGGTGAAGTCGATGCAGATCCTCCATTTGCCGTTCGACTTTTTCACCATGACGACATTTGACAGCCAGCTCGGGTAATTTACCTCTCGGACGAAATTGGCCTTGATGAGTTTGTCGACCTCTTCTTCAATGGCCTTTTGTCGCTCTGGGGCGAAGCTTCTCTTCTTCTGCTTAACAGGCCTGTGCATCTCGTCCACATTGAGATGATGGACGAGGACCTCGGGGCTGATCCCTGGCATGTCGGAGGCGGTCCAGGCGAAGATGTCAGCATTGCTTTGGAGGAACCTGATCAATCTGTGCCGAGACTCTCCTTTGAGCAGCGACCCGATCCTTATGGTTCGGTCGGGCGAGCTTCGTCCAATGGTACCTCCTCCAATT
>UESW01004155.1:0-37740 GCA_900491605.1 Calamus simplicifolius
CTGTCCGCTACCGAACAATGCCTCGAAATTAGCCACCTTCTAGAGCAGGAAAGGGAATCTTCTAACAGGTATAAGAACCCACACACACAATGAGGAAAGGGATCTAAACTCAAGCTCTCTAGCTATTTCTCTGTTAGCTCTTTTCTTCATTGTTTTGAATCTCTTACTTAAGCATCGAAGGATTTCACTGGTGCAATCGATCTTCGAAGACTTTATCTCCGTCTTCCGATATTAGAGGAACGTGATTTAGCGGAAACACAATTTAAATTAAACAGTCCCCAATCCTCTCATCTCATTATTGGGACTAATTAATAAATATATTACGATGATCCCTTACTAATTACTAGATAAAGGGTGAACCCAGGTGTGGTCGAAGTTCAAGTAATTAGCAGCGACCGGTGGAAATAGAACCCGATCGAAGGCCCTGCCGGCCTGGGCCACTTCACCATCGCACGCGGCTTGTTGAACGAGGCTTACCTGATCATGATTTAAAGCTCAAGTCTTGCGTTGTGTGTTAGGTATGACCTTAATTATTATTTCCCCCGCCCTGTTCGTGGAAATATCGACCGTTACGTTTGAGATCCAAAAGTACAGGTCGGTATGGATTGATGCTTGGTTTTTTTTGAAGCGTTCTCTCCCTTCCATGTGCTGCTCTTTTAGCGCCTTTGTTTGGTTTTGAGAAAAAATTTCACCGAGGCTATTATTTTATGGGCAATTACCAGCTGCTTGCTTTGTTGGCCCTGCGCGTGGCCCCCCACCTCGGCTCAAGACAATGGGTTGCGGTCAGCCGACGGCATCTACGGATTTGGGAAACCGAGGGGAGAGGGTGGAGAGATGTGGGAGGTTCCTTCTTTTCACCTGGCTATTTTGTAGCAGCAAAAGCTCTCCACTTTTCTGACCCCTCACGTGTAACCCTTTTCATTCCCCCTCCCCTCCCTCCCTCCCTCCCTCCTCCTTCCATTCATCGCCTCCCAGGCCATCTCTCTCTCTCTCTCCCCACTCTCTGAAAGAAAAGCAAGGTTTTGGTGCCAAATGGTTTGTAGCGTTATGCCATCTATGGGAGCTCTCTTGAGCTTGGGTGATGGCGGCCAAGAAAGGAAATGTCAAAAGAACATAAAGCTAAGGTGAAAGGGGGCGTCAACACAGCGCTAACAAACACACGCAAACACCCACATTAATTAGAAGGAGAGCGCCATGACACTAGAAGCACTGGCTTCTAACGAGCTTCCCACTTTTCTCGTCTATGACACCATCTCTGCCACCCCACTCCACCACCCTGATGACTCTTTCGCAAGCTCAAGCCTCCTCTTCGACAATGCCGGCGGCGGTGGGGATGGGATGAGCTCGTTCGGCGTCACTTACCCGGTGCCGGCGCTGTTAGGGGGCTCGGTGGTGGCCCCGGCGGATTCAAGGCCTAGCACGACGGCAGGCCAGGAGAGGAGGAAGCGGCGGAGGCGGCCGAGGAGCTGCAAGAATAAGGAGGAGGCGGAGAGCCAGCGGATGACCCATATTGCCGTCGAGCGCAACCGCCGCCGCCAGATGAACGAGCACCTAGCCGTGCTGCGTTCGCTGATGCCAGAGTCCTACATCCAAAGGGTTTGGCCCTCACCTAATTCTTAGCTCTCTTTCTTAATTTCTCCCTTCTTTTCTTGACCTCAATCCTCTCTCAGCTGGGTTTTCATGAGTAACCACGCTTATTCAACGAGAAGGAATTGGAGAAGTCCTTTGTCTTGTAGAAACGATGCAGAAGGTCGAATTGGTTCTTCAGCAGTGCTATATACTTGCATGTATTTGGTTTAAATATATTACGTTCCTCTCTCTTCATTTATGGCTGTTCTCTTCTCTTAAATGTTATAAGAACACATGGTTGGAATGAACCGCAGCTGCCCGCGCCTCGTCTCCACTAAATTCTCTTAAGAAGCCTCCCTAGGACCCTAGCTAGATGCTTAATTAGCTTAGCTGAAGGAATTAATCGGTGCGAACATCATGTTTCAAGAAGCAATTATTAAAATAATTCCCTTCGTATATATATTCCAACCTAGCTAGCTGGAAAACAATTCTCTTCTGAGAGAATCGAAGTTCTTTAGTGATCCTGCAGTGCCTTCGGTTTATATCTACGGTGATCTTCTTCCTTTGTTAGCTTCTTGATCTACGATTACTTTTTTTTTTTAAGTTACAAATTAAAAAAAGACCTTGTGGTTTAAACTTTAAAGAGACCCACTTCATGACCACTCTTCGATCTCTTCATTAATTCTGTCGAAGTCCTCTCTTTTCATGTGCTTTAAATAATGAAGTAGTGTATATATATAGAAAGTACTCTTATGTTCCAAAGGTAGGTAAAAAGGCGATTGCCCTTTTATAAAGATTTTTCTTTTACCACTGCACGACCTCATTTAATTTATGTGTGCTTGGGCGGACGTTATATATCTATCACATTCGATCTCGATCTCTTCGATCGATCGTTACCGCCTAGTTTCTTTCAATATATATAATTAATTCTCCTGAAAGTGTAAATTAATTAAAGAGCAATCGAATCGAAAAGACTCCACTTATCAGCGCGCTGAGATGGTGGTACTGTTAATTTTGTAGGGTGACCAAGCGTCCGTTGTGGGTGGAGCCATTGATTTCGTGAAGGAGCTCGAGCAACTCCTGCAGTCCCTTGAAGCCCACAAGAGAACGCTCCAGCTGCAACAGAAGGACGGGTCTGAGAAAACGCCAAGAGTGGAGCCACGGAGAAGCAGCAGCAGCAGCAGCAACACTGATGAAACTGATCATCGCCCTCCCTTTGCTCAGTTCTTTGCCTACCCGCAGTACATTCGGTGCCATGCACCCCGTGACTACCCTTCACCGCAGCACCGTTCGGCGGTGGCCGACATCGAGGTCACCTTGATCGAAACGCACGCAAATCTCCGGATTCTCTCCCCTAGAAGACCTGGACAGCTCCTCAAGATGGTGGCCGGGCTTCAGAGCCTCAGGCTCAGCATTCTGCACCTCAACGTCACCACCCTGGACTCCATGGTGCTCTACTCCCTTAGTACCAAGGTCTGTGCTCATGCTCTTCTTACGAGTCTTTATATATAATTAATATATATATATAGGTCTATGCGTATCTAGATGCACACTGTTCCTAATGTCAACTTGCAGTACTAAAGTTCGCACCAACCCCGTGAGTTTGGGTGCTAATCTATATGGGCATCCTGTGGGTGATTTAGGAAACCAAATCAATGTTGTATAGATGGTTGAGGTGTCAGATATTCCCCTGCGCTTGCCTTTTTCTGTTCATGGGCAACGGCTCTTGAGAGGCGATAAAGTGGCCTCTCATGCACCATCTTTTATTAGAGAACACTGTTCTAGTGTGATTTTAAAACAAAAAAGCGTGGCTAGGTGTGGTGGCCCAAGCTTGCATGAACTTTAAAAAAAAAAAAAAGGGAAGGGTTCTGTCGACTGCTCAGGATTCGTTGGGAGTTGAAATTTCGAAGGCCTTTCCAATCTCAAGGTGAATTATTTATTCTTTTAGAAGAATAATATCAGGGTAAATTATGGTACTTTTGCTCATATTTGACAGCTAGCATCATGGCTTGGTTTGTTTTGGGGACACACAGAATCAAGGGTCTGATGAAGCTATCCGATCGTAGAGAATGACAAGAGGGTTCCTTTGGGCGAAGGGCCCAATAATAGCTTATTGAGGTCACTTTTGGTCAGGGATTCCAAAGACCCAATCAAATCATAGTTCCAGGATCACCAAAGGAGGGATACTATTTTACCCACTGACGTCGCTCTTTTAATCATTTGGGTCTCTCTTTCTCTATCCATGGTCTCTGGTTCATTCAAAGCTTGTTCCATTTTTTTGGAGGATGGAGAACAGAACGTTGCTTGTTTTATTCCTGTTACCAGGGTCCATCCATCTATAGATGCCCTGTTGTTTCGGTCCAACAGCCTTTCGTTCTTTCTTTTCTGATTTGATTGCTGCTTTAGGACCCATCTTCTGATGTAGATCTTAATTTGGACTAAACAGTCAGTTTCTCTGAAATACTTGTAACAATCTTCTACTAAAATAGATTAGATGGTTACTTATCTGACATGCTATGCCTGCTCTCTCTCTCTCTCTCTCGTGTGGAAACCTTGAGTTGAGAAATAATCTAGTTGAAGAATGAAGAGAAGGGGAAGAAGAATCATGTTTTGCAAACAAAGTTTTGACATTAAACTAAGGAAAGAAAAAAAAAAAAAGTCAAAATAACCTTAAGGTTCCGTACGTACCGTACGTGCCAGACACTTGTCACATGTTGCTGAACTAATTTTACTCTCAAATTGTTTACTTTGCAAGTTTAGTAGATAAGAAACTCCTGTGATTCTATTTTACAAATCTATTTTTATCTAATATACTTTTGTTCTCGGTGGCATATTCCTTTTGTTTCCCCCCCCCCCTCTCTCTCTCTCTCTCTCTCTCTCTCTCTCTCTCTCTCATGCATGCACGCAAAATCACGCGCACAACACCCACATACGCACATGCCAGCCCACACACAAAATGAAAAAGGGAAGGTCAAGAGTTCCTTGACAATGTTAGTGGGGTATTATATAAGAATAATCTCATGATCAATAGTCATTCTTGGATCATGAATCTTTATTAAAATTTACTTATTCTTCAAAAATAAAAAAAGTTTGATGCTTACAAGATTAGTGCCATATATAGTCATTTTGTCTTTGATATGATATACCTCTGCACTAAATTAATTTCCAACCCCTGCATATATTCTATCTACATCTAAATCAAGAACATGATGATGCAAGGTAGATGTCTTGCTAAGATAGAGAAACTTTTTTTAATGTTTAATACTTACTTACACTGATATATTTGCTCTTATGAAATGCATTTTTACATAAACAATGAATAATTATGTGGCAAGGGTTATGCATAGAATTAAAGTTTTATTTATTATTATTATTATTATATGTAATGATCATACAATATTGAAGCTTTAGCGTTGTTTGTTGTTGTTGTTGTTTTATATACTTGCAGATTGAGGAGGGTTGCACTCTAACGACGGTCGATGATATCGCTGCTGCAGTTCACCACATGCTCTCTATGATTGAAGCGGAGATGACGGTCCTGAACCAATAAAAGGGCAGAGAATCTTGGTCGACACTGCGTGGTGTTTTATTCCACGGGAATGCAATGCGATCACTTTAACTCCCACCTTTGTGCACGTGTTGTTATATGTGGTAAAGTCCTCTGAAGTTATGGGCTTCTTTCTCCTGTAGAGCTTGATGGATTGTCTGCTTTGGACCCATCCATTAACCCCACCACCAATCTAATGCTTTTTTTTTTCTCTCTCCCTTTCTCTCTTCGTCCTTCTTCTTCTTCTTTTTTTTTTTATAATTTTTTTAAGTATCATCAATGATTCGTTTTAGATGCATTAAGTACTTCATATGGTCTTAAATTTACATTAGAGGCTTTATTCAGTGTTTATGATTAGGAGGGTCTACTTTTGAATCAAATATTTGCCTCAACTATCGGAATATAGCAGGTTAAAGTCTGAAATCTCTGATTTCATTATTCTGAGTACTTGTGTGCTCTTGTAGATCTTGAGCCTAATATAAACCAACTCAAGTACAGACGGGCTGTGATCCGTTTCGTCCCAGATCTCAAGCGTAGTTTAATTATATATGATTCGGACGTCCAGTATAAGAGTCAAACCAGAGGTCTCCATCGGAGGCTCATATATATAAATTTATACAAGTATTTATGTTCTTAGAGGGCCCATTTCATATGCCTTTGCAGCTCATTTCTTGTCCTTCAGGATATTTTATCTTCTTCCCGATTTCCAGAGCTAGGTTTTCTAGATAAAATTTCTATAATTTTTTTATCATTAGGGGCATAAGATGATCATATCATAAAATAATTTGGAAAGCAGTGATTTTCTTAAAGGTCCAAATATTCATTCGGCTACCTCTTAAAGATAGGCTCCAAAACGAGATAGCAGTTAGAGAAAAAATAAATGACGGATTAGTAATAGCTGCTGCTTCTCGGTTGAATCGATATATATCATCTTTTGCTTTTTTGCCTTTTTTTCTTCTTTTTTTTTTTTTCTGGGTAATAGTCACCTCTAAAATCAAGATTCAAGCTCAATCATTCAATCTTCATGATATGTGATCATCATAGAGAGAGCAAGACACATTTCTTGCCAATGAAAGCTTGTTCAAGATAAATTAGCAATATACACGTTTTGTCACATCTGCAAAGAAAAGAACTCTATACTCTTCTTAAGTAAATCATGGCTTACTATATGCCTTTTTTAAAAAGATCCTTCTTGACTTTGATCTATTGGAGCACCTCTCCTATAAAAAATCACCTTAAAAAACTCTTAAATCAACCTCAATCATCTTCTATACATTCCTATCTTTCATACATATTTATCATTAATAAAAGTTTAAGGAGCCTCTTCGCTCTCAATTACAGTCAAATACAAGTATATATGTTATGTTTATTTGTATCTATAAATTTTTATTTTAATTGTAAAGTAATCAAGTAGAGGATAACAAATTTCATCAAATTCTTACCCATGTCGTTTGTAGCATTTTTACAATATATTTTTATGATTAATATTTATATTGATTTTTTTTAAAAAAAAATCTTTATGTCTTTGATTGCATTGATATTTAGGTAATGCAAATGAATGTTAACTAAGTGCTCTTTTTTAGACACAATTTGTGCATCGCCAACTTTCTTGCTATTTCTTACATGGATTTTACATTTATTGGAATTAGTTTTTATAATCAGCATTGGACACGATGGAACTATTTAATAAATAGTCTATTGACTTATTTGGCACTGATTAAAAAATACTCCCATGATCAAATTAGCGGTCTATTTGATATTAAAATTTACTTTGCTTAAACCCACACAAGCCCCTGTATTTTACTCTTTCCCTGAGTACATGCGGCTGATTGCTGTTGTTTGATCAAGAAAAAAAAAAAAAGAGAAACCTTAAAACCTAGTGGAATGGAGAAAAATATTCATGTACCTGATTCCAACTAATTTGGGATAAAGATTTTTTTTTTTCTGTGTGCAACCGATAAACTCCCTATCACATTCCATTGAGTTATTGATCTTGGATGCGTGATTCAAGCATGACCATAGGCATTTGATACATAGAAAAAGCAGAGAAGAATGAGGGCGTGTGAGAACCCATCTCTCCACTCTTGCTCAGAGCTCTTTCAAACTCATCGCAATCTGATTTTCCTAGAACATGCAAACCTTGGAATCTAAAAATAATTGTAATATACCATGAATACATTCACTATAAACACATAATTATTAGGATAGGATTAATATTATTTTAAAAATAACCATATTTTTGATTAAAAAATTGATTATCATATTATTTTGTTACTAAAAATATATAATCTTTAGTGTACGGTCAACTTTTTTCCTTGAATAGATACCATCTTAGTAATATTCTTATATGTGTGTGTGTGTTTTTCAATTTCTTTATAACAAAGCTTCTCATTTTAGTAACAAAGCTTAAGTGGCACACCTTCGTTTTCTTTAAGGGATTGTTTTAATTAGGGTGAATGAAGGAAGGGGAAGGAAGGAAAAAAGAAAGAAAAATGTTATAAGTTATTTTGTTTGGAAGAAAGATAAAAGAGAGGAAGAAGGGAATGAGAGATGAGAGTAATTTGTTAACCCCAAATCAGAGGTAAAATGGGGGAGGAAAAATGTTTAAGTTATATTTTTTGGAAGACTAAAATATTTCTTATCCTTCATTCTTCCATTTTTACAGTTCATTCCTATAAGTCCAAACAAGAGAAAAGAACAACCCTTCATTTCCTTTCATTCCTTTTTTTTTTTTTTTTTACTCTCTCCTTTCTTCCCTTCAAAGATTCAAACACAGCCTAAGAGCAAAAAATAATATTATGTTTTTTATCCTAGTCCTGAGTGAGTTCTTGGAGAGGAAGTCGAAGCTATCATATGTGGAAGTGTCCAAAGAGGCCGTGTAATCCAGTTTATAAGCCGGCCCATCTTGGCCCGAATGTCCCTATCTTCGCCACCACCATGTCACGTCTGAATTCAATAACATATTCTACTTCCACCTCAAAAACTTGAAACGTACCCTTGAAGTCCTCAAGTTTATCTGGTCAAATAAAACGTTCGCTATCTCGATATCAGCGTGAATATGTTATAAACTTATGATACATTTGGTGCGAGATTGTATGCATTGATGCAAGGCACCTACTTTTCGTCCATCCAATATATGTGGCAGAGCGATTACAGAGACCTAGACCTGCCTTTTATAATTATGATGAGCCATGAACTGAACTAATTAGGTGTTTTTTTTTTTTCTTTTTTCTTTTTTGCTGGTGATAAAGGCTCATTGTTTTATATATAAGTGGCTGGCTATGAAGGGTTTGATGGGCAATGACCTCAAACGAACTGTTTTAGATGATGATGATCTCTCGAGCTTGCTCTAGGGGTTGCATTCCACTGGACAATCAAAGAACTATTCAATTCTTAGGAGGTGCATCTCTGAAAATTTTTCTTAATTGCAGTGCGAGCGGATCTCTCGTGCTCGCCGTGACATGGATAATAGCTGCAGAGCCTTTTTAGTTTGGTGTCAGTCAAACATTGAAGTTATCTTCTGCCTTTGAATTCTCTCCATCTCATGGTTATTTCATGGCTCTGAAAAAAAAGGCAGGTGCTAACGTCAGAGTTTCCAAGGTAGCACATTGGAGAGGAGCAAATGCCTCGTAGCATGGCAACTAAAAGAAGTGATTCTTTTATCAAGCAAAACTTTGATTTGGTTCTTGCCATCTTTTTTATCAAGTAAAATTTGCTGCTTTCACATACTTGCATACTTTTTATTAGACTTAAAACATCTTATTTTATATTAAATTATATAAAAATATATATAAAAGTTCATACAAGCCATTTTCTAAAGAGCGTAATTGTCTCTTTATGTGTAACACTGGTTCTTCCGCTCTTTTATCTCACACTATGTCAACATTTAATAACAACCTTTTTGAACTCTTTGTACAAGAAATTTATTAGAGTTAGAATTGGATTACAATGAAAGTAGGGATCAAAGTATAAAATAAAATAGTTATTGAGCACTTCCATTAAAAACCTAAGTAATCAGTGCTACACCATTATACTATACTTACATATATTAGTCGCTAAGATCAAGCTGGCCTATATTTTATAAATTATACATATTTTATGTGGTCCCAAGCCTGAATAAAGAAGGTTGGTTGCAGTAAATTAACTATCGATATAAAACTATAATCACACTTTATGAAAATAAATTTAATAAAATAAATAAATAAAATTAAGACATTCCTCATTAGCGATACTTTGCTTCAAAGAAATTTTACACCTTATAAAAAATATGCCTCAAAACAGAACAAAAAAATAAAAAAAATCACATCACTAATCCTAACTAATTTAAAATTAAAGCTTTGCTGTTGGTTATTATACTGATTATTTAATTCAAAATACATTTAACCCATCCTGGCAAGCATATAAGCATGCAATCCTCCACTTTCATGTTCACAATCCTTGGTGCGGAAACACTCACAGTCATGTTGGTGATCTAATTTTAGAACAGTAGAAAACTTAATGCTTTTGTACACTTCAACAAATCAGAACTTTGATCATACTCTGCAAAGCAACAGATGCTATCCTTCTAACCTGACTCACCTAAACAAGAAACTGATCATGTGGTGCCACACCTACGGCCAAATCCTTCTCCAGAAATTGATCAATGGCGGCAGAAGCCATTGAACAAACGATGCCAAGCTGAACCCATGGATTATAACATCAGACTTTTACCAATGCCACCTTAGCAATTGGTAGCATGTAAGAATTGGTCATCCATGGATCCAGGCTTGCTGAAAGAGAGAAGATCGGATCCAGTTTTGGAAAACACCGTTCCATCACATCTAGATGAATCAACCAAATGCCCCGTTGGAAAATCCAAGAATGGATAACAACCATCGATTTCAGCATGCGTAAATCCCAGTTAAGTTCCTGAATCCGGAGGCAAAAGCCAATTGCCTCAGTCTTGTTCTAGACCTTCATCTATCTATTCCACTTGGTAATTGAGGCCAGGTCATGATGAAACAACACCAGGTGCCTCCTCCTAAGCTTCTCCATCTGGTGGCTGAGGACGATTGCTGTGAAGCATCGACCGTAGAGTCAAGCTTCCAGGCTTCTATTGTTAAGATCAAGGAACAAAGAACACACCATAAATAACATTCTCTGATCCCAGAATCCAACAATGATCTCATCACTGAGAACAACAGAAAAATATCCAGCTCCCACTCTGTTTTTAATCATCCACATATGGCTGCAATATTACATTCTAAAGAAATATGATGTAAAACGAAAACAGGGGGACATTCACAAGCTCAAAGCAATCACAAAAGAACAGATGATAGAAAAATAGAACATCTTCGCTAAAAAAAAACATTAAAAAAAAAAAAAAAAGATCACTTAATATGAGGTTTGTAAAGCATCCAAACTCGACCAACAGCATGATGGAATCCAGAGGCAGTCGAGCCAAATAGAGTGGTCGGGTGAGCCTTGCCAAGCATTGCATAGAAGATTTCATCGCCAAAGAAATTAAATGTCATTCCAAAACCCGATTGGCGCAAGGTCTTTCCTTTACCAATTTATCAATTGGATAGCTGAAGAATGAGACCGTTCTTTTCTATGGACACCTGCACTGAGAAGAAGAAGAAGAAGAAGAAGAAGGAGAAGATCTTGTGCTTATATCCTGCTTGGAATATGTTCTTTTATATCGGAAGGACGGGACTCCTTCCCCTACCATGGCCAGTGAAGCAGAACCTCCCACTAGAGAAGGATCTCTTCATATGGACCGGGCTCGTAGCACAATGCAAGCCCCTGCTCCTACTACCGGCCTTACCATGCTCTCCTTCGCGCCGTCTTGATGAACCCGTCTCGACCAAAAACTCACGATCCTTTGCAGCTAATAATTCATCCTCCATGCTCAATTGCAGCACATCTGCAATCGAAACCCGCCATGAGTCCATCGAGAACGATCGCCTGATCGGTTGGACACCATCTTCTCTAATCTCCACTATGCTATCATGACTCCCCTCCATCCTTTCCGAATTACCAAGGACTCGAGAAGCGTGGTCCTTCGGAGGCAAATCACCATCATTCCTCCTCGGTTGGACCTCTTCTTCTCCAGCTCTGTCTAAATCTTCTATAACTGCCACTTCACCTTCTGCCACCGGAGAAGCACTTTCCGGCGGGGGAGGAGCCGCCAACTGTGGCGGTGGTGGCGGCATTAAATTGACCCACACGATATTGGCACGGCAGAGGGGGCAATTGGAGTGCGACTTCAACCAAGTATCGATGCACTGGACGTGGAAGGCGTGACTGCACTTGGGGAGCAGGCGAAGGCTCTCGTCGTCCCTGAACTCGCTGAGGCACACCGAGCAGTCGGTGCCGCCGACCTGCCCGTCGCCTCTCCTGTACTTGTACACCGCGATCTTATTGATCAAGGCCTCGTCGAGCCCGTTCGACGGGGAGCCGTGCCACGCCTCGTGGCGGTGGGACTGGCCGAGGCCGTCCTCGAGCTCTCGGGCGACCACGCCGCGGCCGCGGAGCCGCCGCAGGAGGGAATCGAAGCCGCCGCAATACTTGGAGATGATGGTGTAGTAGCTGATGAGGAGGAAGGCGCTTGCAAGGATGCCGATGATGGCGATCACGAGGGGGGAGATGGTCGTGCCGGAGCTATCGTCGGAGAGCTCGAAAGGGGGAGGTGGTGGGAAAAGTATGTAGCACCACTGGGGGCAGTAGATGCTACAGAAGCCTTGGGAGCAGTCTCTGCTCGCCTCATAGGGAACCCAGGTTTGCTGGCTGTCACCGGTGGCCATGGCCAAGTGGCTCAGAGTGGAAGCGCCGTGGGGATAACGGTTGCGAGTTTAGATTGGGGGATGGTTTCAAGGTTTTCTATTGGGAACTGGGAGATTGATGATGCTTGGTGGCAGTTGAAGGCGAGCAAAGTAGGTGGATGTGGATGTGGATGGTGAGAGCTTCTGCTTCAAGGCTCTGGTTTTTTTTGAGGAATGGTGATAAAAGAACCAAAGTGCTTGACTACAAAGGAGAGTATTTGGCAAGGGAGATGGTTGGTTTTGCTCCACTTTTTCTCTCCCTCCTCTCTGGTCTCTCTTTCTTTTTCCTTTTTTTTTGCTTCTTTATTCTGGGAGAGAGGCGGCGTAGAGGAGTGGGGAAGGACGGTTGACGGTAGGTTGTGATTACTGATTAGTATTCAATTAAAAAAAAAAACTTTGATTTTCGTTCATTCAGAGACTTAAATATTAAATAATAAAAAATTATAAAAACAAAATCTATACGGTCCAAAATACTTGCACTAGCCCTTGATTAAAAAATGTAGGGCCTCTCTGGAATTCTCAAAACACCTTCGAGCTCTGAGCAGATGAAAACTTTTCAGATTTAAAGCAGGCGAAGACCACCTAAGTGAAAAAGGTTTCTCCAATTCCCAGATCATTGCCCTGCTTTAGTGAACACTTTCTCATGGGCTTGGCAGACAAATTTGTGAAGGAATATGAGGTGGAATGATTCTTCCCGATCACCAAACATATTTAGATTACATAAAGCTTTTATTAGAAGTCAAAGGAGTGGTTTAAGCCCAATTCTTTCTTTATTCAAAGCTTCAAATTCTAGGGGCTTATCAATAATTTTACATTGGATATTTAAATACTGTGATGTGTGAATTTGTTGATGTGTAGTTGATCAAGACTTAGTCAGAATTTATTAATATCCGGTTGATTAAAACTTAGTCAGCCTTTGAGTATAATATACTGGCAATCACAAGCTCGCACGTGCTCCGTGCTGTCTGAATGTGGGATGCTAACCCTGCAAGTTATTATTATTTTTACTGCTATTTTTTTCTCCTATCTTTTTTTATTCATTATTTCTTCAATTTTTTTTTCTTTAAGTTTTTAACTTTACTAGTAACTTAAGGAGTAATCATGCTTGAGATAGGAGAAAAGGGCAAACCACAACGTAGACATGCCAATTTTCCTCCCTATTATTTACTTTAGGTGTTATTTATTTTTAAAATTTTAAATTTCAAAATTAGCAATTTCAAGAAAGTTTTTTTTATAGTCTATTAATGAAAATTATTTATTTTGATGATTGCTAGTATTTATTTTGTATAGCTTAACAAATTTTATTTCCTTTGTGTTTCTTTTTTTTTCTTTTCTTTTCTTGAGAGAGGACTCAAATTGCTTTAATAATCTTGTAAAATTAATTTTAAATCTAAAATTATTACTTTAAATTTGTACCAAAAAATTTCAAAATGAAATTAAATTATTTATTACTTCAAAAATTGTGCAAATTAATCAAAATTAGCTAAAATTCCTTATCTATAGCTTTGAAATTAGTAAAATAGTTTTTAAATTAAATACATAGTTTTTGTTGCATTGATCATTATGCAAAGTTAAATAAGACCATAATTGTCCCTTTTAAAAAAATTAAAGTGGTATTGCATCTAAACACATTCAATATTTCATTTTGAAAACCTTCACTAATAATCTTTATTATTGATATAGATAATGAACAAAATAGTTAAACTAAATAAATAAAAGGCAGCTTGGGCGGCCCAAGTCCTGGGCGGCCCCCAGTCTTGGACGGCCTCCAGAGTCTAGATGGCCTCCGGTCCTAGGCGGCCCCTAGAGTCTGGACGGCCCCCAGTCCTGGGCGGCCCCCAGTCTTGGGCGGCCTCCAGAGTCTAGACGGCCTCCGATCCTAGGCGGCCCCTAGAGTCTGGACAGCCCCCAGTCCTGGGCGGCCCCCAGTCTTGGGCGGCCTCCAGAGTCTAAACGGCCTCCGGTCCTAGGCGGCCCTAGAGTCTGGACGGCCCCCAGTCCTGGGCGGCCCCCAGTCTTGAGCGGCCCCTAGTCTTGGGCGGCCTCCAAAGTCTAAACGGCCTCCAGTCCTAGGCGGCCCCTAGAGTCTGGACGGCCCCCAGTCCTGGGCGGCCCCCAGTCTCTGGACGTCCCCGGTTTAAGAATAATCCCCATTTCAGAACCATTAAACGAGATAAACCGTCATATTTGGAACATAAATCGAGAAATACTAAACATCATCACGCCTTAAATGGTTCACATAAGACAAACACCAAAGGAGACATTGAACCTCTATTTTAGAGCCAGATCCCTTTTCCCTCACTCTGACGTCTCCACTATCCCTGACATTCCCTTGGGATAATCAAGATCATCATGAAAAAGATGTCTTCATGAGCAAGTTTCTTAATATCCTTATTAAGTATTATCACCGAATGACCACGTAATGCAAGATGAACACTTATCCTACACGTGGATTTTTAAAATTAAAACAACAAAGAAAATAATAATAACACGTACAAGAGAAAAAGGATAAAAGGAAGGAAGGAGGAGGGGAGGGTGGCTGCTTCTTCCTTCTAAAAAGGAGATCCTGAGAGCCCTAAACAAAAAATCTGGTGATCCGGCATCAACAATTATAATTAAAGAACTTTGTAAATTAAAATTCAAAATTAAACTTTCACAAAGACATGACTTTATTAAAATTTAATTACATCATTTAAATGCATTAAAATATATTTTAGATACTTAATTGCTTTTATTACTTGACATGTTGAATTTTGAATTTTAAGCTTAGTGTGTTTAAATTTTAAAATTTAAAATATAATGTATTTAAGAGAATCATAGTCTTTCTCTTCTCTATATTGGATACCTAGATAGTTAAGAGATATAATAATACAAAATAAGTAATTAATTTTTTTAGTCATTAGATTAATTATCAATTATTTATTTCTACTTGAAAATCCTTAAGACAAACTATCATATCTTGAGGCATCATGGGTTAATTACTTTATATACTACCAGTGTAAAGGCAAAATGGATTATTTTTTTTAAAGCTACTTTAATACCATCTATCATATCAATACATCATCTCATATCAATACATCATGGTAATAAAGATGTAATAAATTTTATTTTTTTTGGTATAAGCGGGTGATCACACTGATCTAGTGCGAGTTAATCCAGATAGGTTAGAAAATAAAATCTGTTTAAGTACAAAAAGGTAGGGGTCACTCTGCTTCCAAATCCAAACCCTAGAACGATAAGCTACCGAGGTCACAATCCAGTCAACCGCAAAGTTGGTTTCCTAATAAACATGATGGATGTGAACTCTGTGAGCTTCCTGAAGGATGGTCCGGATGTCATGTAGTAATGAATTAATTGCAACCTGATCGTCGCAGTCCTATTGGAGCCATCGGATAATATTTTTTTAAAAAAAAAACTATTTTTTAAATAATATTTAAATTAATTAATTATTTTTTTATTTGCAGCTTCTTTGTAGGAATAAAAATAAGATTAAATAAAGTTTATATCCGCAAGACATCTTACTCATTGCACAATATAAGTTATCCATATTTTTATAATTTTTAAAATTTAAATCTCTTTAAGGGATTATTAGAAATTTTAATTGTTTCGTGTTGGAAAAGCTTTATTTTAAAAAAAAAATATTTTATTTTTAGAGATTAATATGTTTTTTCTTATTTGAAAGATCCAAAGTTTGAAGGCTTGTTTGTGGACCCGCTTTCGATATTTAAACACATTAATGCCTATATTTATTGACATTAGCTCAGGCTTAAGTCAGCTTTTGAGAATAGCGGGATGGCGGCCATTTGCGTGCACGACCAGCCATTTCATGGTTGGCGCGTGCATTGCATGCATAGCTAATACTTATATTAAAAATTATATAAATGATGGGACTTAACGCACGCCTGTTGTTGGGTCATTATGAAGCCCCAACCCTAACTAAAAATTAGGGCCTTTATCGGACTTTTTTTTTTTTTTTTATACAGTAATCATACCAATGCAGAGTGAATCGAACTCGATATATCTGAATATAATATTTAGGTCATGATAATAGGACAAGGATCGTTCGACTTCTAGCTCCAAAAGCCAGAGTGATAGGTCATTCTGGCGGCAATCTAATCCGCAATTGAGTTGGCTTTCCTGTAGATGTGTCGAATCTGGGCACTGTCAGCGCCCTGAAGAAGAGATCGAATGTCACTGATCAAAGGGATGGTCGACATATGGTCGCTAGACTCCTGACGGATCCAATTGATAACTGTAGCAAAATCTTCCTCAATAATAAGCCTTTGGACACCCAGGCTCCGAAAGGCATAAGAAATACCGGCCCACACCGCATACAATTCGGTAAGGGAAACGGAAGAGTCAAGAAGCTCGAATCCTCTAGCCGCGAGCATCGTGCCATCCGACCCCCGAATCACAAAAGCTGATCCCGCACATCTATCTCGAACACTCCCATCAAGTTAATTTTGACAAACCCTAGAGGTGGGGGCTCCCAAAAAATAAATATCGTACGCCAGTGCGCTATTGAAGCAGCAGGGGAGACCCAGTGGCCAGGGCTAGCAAAATCAAGAGTGCTCTGATGGAAGGTATACTCAGCGGATAAGGAGACAGCAGTCCTGACAACCCGGTGGGAGGAAGCTATCTCGTCAGTGAACACAATCTGATTCCGGGATAACCAGATCTGGTAAGCAGTATAAGCCCACCTCGGAACCAGCTGATGGTAGCCCCTCCACAAAGCCTGCCTGATCAAGCACAAAAAGAGATACGCTGGGAATCAAAATCATGCACTCAAGGGCACTCGCCTGAACTCTGCCAAATCTGTCTCGCTCTAATACATAAGAAGATAGCATGATCCACTGTCTCCTCCTCAAGACCACACAACGAGCACATAGGCATAATGCTCATACCTCTCCTTGAGAGCAGGAAACAGGTAGGAAGAACACTCTAAGCAAGCTTCCATATGAAGAGACACACTCTAGGGTGGATGAGAAGGTGCCAAATCCATGCTAAATCCTTAGCTTGCTAGGGCAGAGGCCTATAGATATTCTGAAGGTCCCTAATAGAAGCCCGAGACATACAAGATCTCCTCCAAACCCTAATGTCGGCTGTGGGGCCCGGAATGAGAGGAATAAAATAACGCGTCGGTAGAGCTCACCCCTGAAGAAGCTAGATACCGACGAAGAAACCCAAGAAGAATGATCCTGGGAAATTAAATCACAGACTCTCATTCCATCAAGGATATCAGTGCAAACAAAGGTCGACCAATGAGACAAGGGAATGTCTGCAATCCAAGCGTCCTGAACAACATCCACAGAGGTTCCGTCACCAGTCATCCAAGAGATGCAGTCCAGAACAGCCGGAGCGTGCCGACCAATGTTTTGAAAACCGGACCGAACCGGTCGGTCCAATCGGTCCAACCGGGAACCGATCATTAGTCCGGTCTGGTTTTATTATTAAAGTTGACTTTCATATGACTCGGTAAAAACCGAAAAAACCCATTGAATCGGCCGGGTTTCAATCAGTCCAACTCGGTTTTTAGATTTTTTTAATTTTTTTATTTAAATTTATTTATATTTTATTATTTTATATTATTAAATTAAATTTAATTATAATATTATCCGGTTCGACCAAACCGGTTCATCTGGTCAAACCGATTAACCCATGACCCAAATATTAACCTGGTTCATTGTCCGGTCCGATTTTCAAAACATTGGTGCTGATAGACCTTTTTCCAGAAGGAGTGCCCATGGGAGGCCTGAGGGGGGCTGGAATGATTTCAATCTTCATATTTGGCATGCATGAAGGAGCTCCACAAATAATGCGGATCAAGCAAGAACCGCGAGACATGCCTAACAATCAAAGCCTCCTTCCTGGCAGTGAGAGACTGGATCCCAAGCTCGCTCTCAGCAATCAGCATACAGATAATATCCCATGTAAGAAGAACATCATGGCCATCCTGCGATGAGGCCCAGAGGAAGTCCCAACCTTTACCGGACTCTTTGCTGGCTATCGATCAAGCCTGTAAATATAAATTTTACGTCTTGAGTCTCGAAACATGGTTCACAATGGATTTGGCCAAGCTTTATGCTGTATTAACGGTTGATCCAATGGCTAATAAGATGGCCAACCAGGTACAGCTGAGCCATTAGAGCTTGAAGATGAAGTCACCATAGATGTAAAAGAAAAGGTTGAATTTTCATTCTCATGGAAGTATTTTCTTACACCTCGATCCATGCAGCCCTATTATTAATAATTTTTAATATATATATATATATATATGAAAAAACATTATTACCACATTAATAAACATGTATGATGATTAAGATCGAGCTACTGAGCCGAACTATCTGACCGAACTAAGGCCAAGCTATAAAGCCAAATTATCTGGCCAAACTTCAGAGCCAAACCATCTGGCCGAGCTATCTCAGTGCCTCGGAAGGATCGAGCTATATCCGAACCTCAGCAGGGTCAAGCTATCTTAGTACCTCGCAAGAATCGATCCTCATCCCTTCAACGTAAGCGTCCTTGCTGCTTCAAACTACGCTGGATATCTCGGAGGATGAACCATCCTGATAGTGAGAATCGCGGAATGAGCCTCCCAAAATAGGAACGAGAGCCAAATATACATAACTCCGTTCATGATCAACGAGATTCCAAATTTTCGATAAAGCGCCCGTCAGCTTCATCAACTGTCAATCCCTATAACTGTTGGGATTCCAGTCTTATCGGATGCTAACTCCCTAAAATGTGTCTGAAAAATCATGTAACGCTCACCTTCTTGCCAGCGTATAAATATCAAGTCCTAGGATCCCTCAAGTATGCTCTCGAAGGCAATCTAAGTCCAAAAAAATAACTCTAGCAAGGTCATTGCTCCTGAAAAATCAAGCCAAGAAGGAAGATCCTTTTGCTGGAGCTTTCTCCTCTAATCTTTGCTTAGAATCTTTATTGACTTGGGCATCGGAAAGTCTTTCACATGTACCATCCCCTATGATTTCTGCATGAGAATTGCCATGTAAGTCCATTCAGATGGAAGAGCACTATGCGAATCCCGACGTGCACTGTCCACAAGCCGGAGAATGAATTTTTTATATATATATATATATATATATATATATATATATATATATATATATATATATATATAGGCGGATGATCATATCATTCTAGTACGAATCAAATTTGAAAGGTTAAAAAATAAAATTTATTTAAGTATAATAGAATATGAATCTTCTTGCTTTTAGCTTCAGAATTCAGAGTGACATGTCACTGAAGCAATAATCTAATTAGTCATTGAATTAGTTTCTTGATAGATATATCGAATATAAACTTTATATATACTAAAAAATAAATTTAATATTTTAAATTAAAAATTGATAGATAAGTATTCAAAGTTACTTTACAGAATTAGCTTTTGTTATTCGTGTATTTGATTGAGCTACGTTAACGATGAAAAAATTCGGCATTTTAGATTCATCTATTTATTGGCCGAGCTCTCTGCATGAACGGACATCTTTCGCGTCATCCAATGCTTGATGCCTGCGGTCTCTTAATTTGTTGGGAGAGATTATCTAACAGTCGATGGATCAAACAGGAGTTTATCAACAAAAGTTTTATCTAATTCCAAGGTCTTGTCAGTCATATCTGAAGCTATGGTGCCTTCTGTACATGAGAACGTGGAGGAGGTTTATTAGTCAAAGGAAGGAGTGGCTTTCTTGGGCGGTGAGCTTACGCTAATTAGAAGGTGAGGTGAACTGCTCTCTTTCTTTCAGAGCATCTTGCAGCGATAATGATGCCAACCTTTTCAAAACCTTCGCGCAGCTTTGCTTGCCAGTGGATCTCTGTTCTTCAATTCTTTTAACTAATTAAAATCTTTTTATGTAGAGGAATAAGGCATTCTTTAGTTCTGCACGCAACGCCACGCCGGAGTCCCATCTCTCCCACCTCCCTGGCTTCTTCTAATCTAACCATGCGCCAATGCCCCACTCCACTCCATAGTTGTCAGATTCGATCTGAACATTAATCCGACCAAATGTTTAAATCATTGGATCACTAGTTTAGTTCAACTGTTGAATCATTAATTTAATCATCGATTAATTATATTAACATAAAAATATATTTATATTAATAAAAATAATTTTTAATAAAAAATATAAGATTAACATGATAATAAAACTCGTGATCCGAATCGATTTGAATTGGATTGATCGATTCATGAGTGAATCGAATGGGTTGATCGAGTTATTCTGGATCACTTATACATTCGGTTTTATAATAAAACCAGACCGACTTAACCTTCGAGTCCCGATTCAACCGATCCAATCGATCGATTTGATCCGATTCTAATAACTATGCTCCACTCCACTCCACCCTATCGGTTTAGAGGAGGAGGATCCCTTTTATATTCTGAAGGTAGGGCTGCAGACACTCTAAATCTAGCAGGTGGCTGCTGCTCGAGTACTGAACCACTCCTTGAGAGGATGACGGCGATGGGTCCCTCTGGATACCATCGCACTGCAACGTTTAATAAAGAGATTAATTAAGCTGCCAACGCATCGATCGGTTGTAGAATCTCAAGCCAGCTCTACCTTCCTCGCTCCAGCTTCGTTGATAGATCGCTCAGCCGCCGCATTCTCTTCGTAGGCTGAACATGTTTGCGACCGTCTCCGCAGCCATCCTCAACACTTGCAACCTTAGTGCGTAATGTAAGAACTTCAAGATTGTATAGATAAGATTTAGAACATTTTATAATAATTAAAATTTGATATCATAGTGATTTGTGTCATTTTTATTTTATGTAAGGTGACTTGGATCCTTCTTTTGCCCTTTTCAACATATAATTTTTTTTAATAAAAAAAATTAAATATAAATAAGAAGAAAGAAGAATGTCTACCCTAATAAGTTCGCATATGAATCATTATTGGATTTTAAATCTACACAAACCATCTACCTACATCGTCTAATATATAAGAGATGTGTATAAATTCAAACAACATAAATAACATTTCAATAGTAAATTAATCATGCATATATATATCATTAGATCAAATTTATTTCATTTATTTTATAAATTTAAAATGATCAACAATTAATGATAGCACACAAAAAAAAAATTTAATATGTAAGCTTTGATATTTTAAACTAAATGGAGTAAATATTGAGCTAACATCAAGCTAATCCACTATTCTAAGAGCATGTGGTGTCCAAGCTACATCATCATCACCTGCGATGATAGAATAATGTCAAAAGACCAAGGCTAATTAACAAAGCTTTTAACCATCCAATCCTTTAGATAGTAGATGAGACCAAATAATAAGCACTATGATGCACATTCTTCCATTAAAAGTATGATTTGAGATAAGTGAAGCATTCCTAATGCTGACTTTATTGTTAAAATTGAATGCACCATTATTATTAAAACCATTTAGAGCATTATGATTGGAGCCCACTTATAAGAAAACACTCATGTAAAGTTTAAAAAAAAAAAAAAAAAAAACTTTTTTCTTTCTTCGTGATCAGGTTCTTTCTCTCTGTCTTATTCTTCTTCTCCATATTCTAATGGTAAGTCTCACTTACCTATTTTATCTTTCATTTCCTAGAATATCTATAAGATTCATCATAAACTATTTATTTTTTTATTTTTATTAATTTAAGCATAGAAAGACTTTAACTAAGTAGTTTGCGATATTCCTTACACTTTTTTTATTATCTTTAATTTCTACTTTAGAGCTTTCTTTTTCAAAATCGAAAAGAAGAAGTCACTTCAACTCTCATCCCATTTTAAGGTTTGAAAAAGTTTTACTGTACAACCTTTTTTTATGCAACAAGCACATATGGATATATATATTGATCATTCATACATGCTGAGATTCAATGGACTTTGTTGTGCATTACACGCATGATGATACATATGAAGCGTTTGCTGCACTAAAAAATAATGAAGCAAGTTTTTTCTTAAGATTTTTTAAGCTAAACTTTAAGATCAATCTCAAAATATAAATATAAAAAATTTGGATGATGAATAATAATCATAATTATTCCGGTTGAAAATAGCTTCGAGAGAATCATGTTATTAGACGATTCCATTATCCGTATAAAAAGGAAAAGAAAACTGACGGCATGGGAAGTCTGGAAAATGCTCGATGCGGCAGCTATCACGACACGTGACGGACATAATTGAGGGGCTGAACCGCAGTTGTCATGAAAGCGAGCGGCTGAATGGAAAGGAAACCTCCGGAAGGTTTTTTAAGGAAGAAAGATATGTAAAAATTAATTAATTTTACAATAAAATGAACTCAAGTAAGAGAGTAAAACGAAAAAAAAAAAAAATGGAGTTGCTTAGGCATTATATTATATTTGCTATGATAACGATTACTGACAAACTAAAATTATTAGATAAATAGACTAAGATGAGGAGGTGGAGAAATAATGGGACTGGCCTCATGGTCGGTTAGAGAGCCACCCAGTTTACAGCCTTCTCTCTGTTTTTTTTTTTTTTTTAATCCGTCGATCCTCCATCATCATCGATCTAGCCTGGTTGGCCAGTGGCTTCAGTGGGAAGATGTCCACGTTGACTCTTCGGTGGGCCCCACCATGATCGAGACGTGTCATTTGCCAATTTGTTGACAGCCCGTACAAAACTAGCGAATTCAGCGTATGGCAGCGACCATTACCCAAAACAAGCGTGAGCGACAAGGTCGATTACTCCATCAAAAGAAGGAAGAGAAGATCCACTCTATTGAATAGAGGCTATAAATGAAAAGGAGAACCTATCGGTCCCTTCTTTTTTTTTTTTTTTTTCCAATCAAAAGTAGCAGCATCACTAAAGAAGGAATCCCAGATGGGTCATCATCCGGGGTAGGTCAGTGGCGTTATCAGTGCGAAAAAGAATGAGCCATCTGATCTCCAAGCAATGTCAGCTAATCCTGGACCTGCTATCGTCGTGCTGATGTTTGTCTGATCAAAGATCATGAAGTTCGTTTCTTTTTTTCTTTTTCCCTTTTAGTTCTTTTTTTTTTTGAGGGAAAAGATCGTGACGTTTACTGGTATTTATTTAAAGCCATCGTGTTGATATCCTTTCGAGGCCAACGCTAATATATAGTGGATGGTTGCAGCATAGTTCCTTAAAATTTTGGCTAACTAGGATTTCATCAGGACAAATTTCTTGTCAACTAAAAAGAAACGGACGCAAAAATAGTAGTATGGCACAGAGGTGATAAGATAGAGATACTCCGAGATGATGATTTGAAAGGAGGGTTGTTGGGATAAAGACGTGACAGGGTTCCAAGGTTATTTATGGCTTCGATCTTTGTAACCATTGAAATTCTAAAGATTTTTGACAGAACAAAACAAAACAAAAGACATAGATAGATAGATAGATGACATAGAGAGAGATTATTTGTCAATAATTCAGCAAGAACAAAGAGAAAGTGAACAAGACAAAAGAGATAGATAGATAGATAGATAGATAGATATAAAGAGAGATTATTTGTCAATAGTTCAGCAACAACAACGTGGACACTTTCTCCAGGGAGACCCAAAGGGGCACTAACCTCGGTTGCCTGGCATCATTTTGATCTCTTGCACCATACCATACCTGCGTCACAGCCAGGCTAGCTGGAAAAGCATGGAGACCAGCCATGTGGTGCGAAACATAAGCTAGCTATGATTGGGACACAAACACTGCATTTCTCTGCTCCTACCGTCAGTACCCTACTTCTCAGGGCAAGGCAAGTTGTTACCAATGAAAGACATCATCTCCAATGACTTAGAACTGGAAAGGACAGGATTGACGACGGGTTTCAGTACTCGTCTTCCTAATAAATGAACCGGTTGGCGTCCTACCCAACACCATCTCTCAAAATAATTGTGAACACAAGAATCTCATGTGCACACAAGACAATCTACTTCAAAGTGAAATGTTACTGCCAGTCAACCAACGTACTATAACCCACCTATTGGAGTCCCCCCCTGTTGCTGTCGTCGGTGACGCATTTGGGAGTACTTAGTAACGATTCCCAAGCTTCGTCAGCCTGTCCTGAAGACGCCACCACTAACTTAATTAATTTAAAATTAAACAATACGCATACAAATAAATGGATACTAATAATGCGCACTGCATTGGAACTGAAGATATAGTGTAAACAAAAAAAAAATATCCTACTTTCCCTTGATCAATCCTCTGTGATATGATATGAGGATGATTTCTAACACAACTTTGCGAGACAATCAATCAAAAAATTAATTTGACAGCTGGAACCAAAACAGAAATAATTGCTTGCATACAGACGCTACATAGACATAATCATGTCATTCATCCAAGGAGATTCAAGATATTCAGCAAATAAAACACATCCATAGATGACACATACTGAAAAGTAATCGAACTAATAATGAACCAACAAGAAGTAAAGTTTTGGCATTATCTTTGACCAGCATATGCATTAGTTTTGCCTCAAAATTAGCACGTACACAAAAAGAAAAAGAAAAAAAAAAGTTCTCTAATAGGCTCTTAGTGAAATCTGAGTATTTGAAAAGCAATTATTTCTATACCTCAAATAAACCAGTTACAGATGATACTTACAATTGCGATGCTCATTTATCATAATGTAAACTGAAACAGCACCTTCTAACATAGCCTTTGAGCTTAAAACCAATTCATTGAGCAACTAATGCTTCATTAAAGAAAGAATTCAGCCGCTCAAAAAAAATTAGCACGCCATTTAATGTACTTAACCATCCCACGTTACAGAAGGAACAATCAAAAAATGTGTTCCAAACTATAAAATACATCCATGAATTAATTTCCAATAAAATCAAGAAATAAGAAAACAGATTTCAAATATATAGGACAAATAGAATGGATGTGAGAAAAATTTGAAGGAAAAATATTTCATACGCATGACAGTTAGAATAGCTATAACATTCAGGGAAAATTTTCCTACATGATTTTTTGCTGTGCGTCAACATGAATGCTATACATGATGAGTCCATTACTGTTTGCACCTTTTGGCAGAAATGAGCAGATAAAAGTGGCGAGTGTACATTTTATCTAAGAGTTGTTAGATTGCCCTTCAGTATCATCCGACTCTTCTGGCTCACTTCCGGATTCATCACCTTTGTTTTGACGTAGTTTCAAACGAACAGGTCTTCCCATCAGTTCCTGTAACATATACATTGAAACAACATAGTAATTCCACTTACTTCCACATGAACATGATAATGTAGCTTGATGTCAAATTAGAAACTAATGCAATATAAAAATAAATGGAACTTTGTTGATAGAGGGAAAACTGTCCGCTCATCAATAGTAAACAAAGTGGGGTAAAACATGTTTTCCTTAGCATTTGGCATATTTTCCCCATGAAATATTTTTTCTAAAAATTGAAAATATTGTCAACAAGAATTCAAAGTTTGGAGATTGATTGGAAGAGTGGTTGAAAAATATTTCTACATGAAACCAGGTTTATTTCAATCAGATTTCTTGGTATGCATATTGTGTACCATAATGTAATATCTAAACACATTGATTCTTTTTACTCAAAACATTTAATACATTAGCCTTTATTTTGATGAGTATCCAAAAATTAGCTTGCCCTCTGCAAGCTGTAGTTCAACCAAGCATGTTCAACTTTTGGACATCTAAATAGAGGTACAGTTCCATTTCTTTAAAGAACATCATACTGCTGTATGTTTCCAGTGCCTAGTTTAAATGGTGCCAGACTGCCCTCTTATACTTGAAATTTTATTTAACTAGGACATTCTATCTTGACATCCATTTCTGAACATGCAGTTCTGTTAACCATTAAAATAATGTGAATGATTCATTTATTTTATTTGTTCATTTAAAGATCCATCAAAACTAAATTCTTTCTCAACTAGGACTGCCATAATTTCAGATGCATTACATGATTCATGTGTTGCCTTGACAAAACATGGGAAGGAACACCTGTGGGCAAGCAACGTTGATACCAATTAACCTGAATGTTAGACACTTAAAAAACAAAAAATAATGATGAGTCCTAACTTAACGCTCAACCTTAACATTGTCCTCAGCAGTATGCTACTCTGCAGAATAGGAAGATTATTTTTTCTCATTACATTCTAATTTTCTCATGTGCCCAGTTATTATGACCCAGCTATTCATAAGCTAATGGCTATTAAATGCATTTCTATTTTCATGGATCTGCACATCTTGCATGAGAACATCATAACAGAAATACTTTTCAAGAAGAGAAAATACTGTAGTAATTTAGCAAGATAAATGCTTGTTCTCTTACTTTTGCCTTGAGAACAATATTTCGAAAATCATCGAAGTTATATCTTACTAAGAAATCAATCTGTGTGAACTTCAACCATAAACATCAAGCATATATTAAGTTTAACATCACGCGAATATAATACTTTTAGACCCCCTTATGAAGCATCTTGTCCAACATAAACATATTGTTTAGTATATACATATGCACATGCATTTCTGTATATGTAGGATGGATGTCTGCCAGACATCATGTTGTAAGAAATGAAAAATAAGTCATGATAAATTAAATGAGAAAGCCCATTATATGGAGTACAAATGATGTCTAGTTTCTCCCACCATAAGCCCATACATAGCATTTCAAAGAAATGAATAGCATGCCTAATTATTTAACAGTTAGATGTCACTATAGCATCTATAGCATATCCCATATGACCAGCAAAATTTATAAAGTGATAGATCCACAAAACAGACAAAATCAAACATTGTCTACCATCATCATCATCCTTATGGCTTTAATACTGAGAATTTCCTTGATTCCTTTAATTTTTGGAGGAAGGAACAAATTTTCTTCTGTGTCCTCTCATTGAACTTTTTAAGGAACCATAACACTCAGTTATTACCGTCCAACAAACAAAGCAAGACATAATTCTGGATTTGGCCTCCAGATCAAAATCAATCCAATTTTGTTTCTAGCTTGAACATTGAAAGGAAAAGGGAAGCAACTTTCAACAAATTGCAGCAAAGATATGAATATTTGCCTCTACTTTGCAATTCCTTGAATATCCCACTAGTACTATTCGGTTGCACCTCATTCCTATATGTTCAGAACCACATTAATATGTGCTAGAGGCTCATTGGAGATGAATAAAGTTAAACTAAGTTTCAAAGGAATCAACTAAACAAAAAAACAGATGCTCCACCTTGTTGAATACATCATGTGATCTATTTGTATCAGATGTCTTTATATGACTTGAAAGAAGTGTTTAAATTCAAATTATTTAAGGCCAAATGATTCAAAGAGCAAGATCCAAGTTAATGATCACACCACAATTTCAAATCTCAATGAGATACCCTGAAGGATGCTAAAACAATCATCTCATCACGCCCCAATAGGCACATCCTAGGGCATCCCTTGTCCCATGTGTTGGAACGGGGTAGGACTGCAACATGTCTCATTGCGTAAAAAACTAGAACACTCCATCCTACATAATTTAAAACCTTCGATCATAATATGCATCAAGAATGCTACTCATCATATATGTTAAAGCAAAGGTTCAAAAAAATTCTTCATCAAACTAATCGTCTTTCACCCCTAATTCAAAGTTTAACGTTTCAAAGTTTCAAAATCAAGCCATATTCAGTGGAAACCAAATAACAACTGTCAGTTGCCTTCAAGGTAACCAGTCTTCTAGGTTTTAGGATTCAGTGGAAACCTTACAAAGAACTCAGCATCATATGACAAATGATTAAATTCATGCTGAGAGTAACTTGTGGAAAGTTTGAGGGATCGAGAGTCAAATGTGGAAAGCTATTGAACTTTAACTGAGAATAATATTATCAATAAAACTGAGGCCATATGGTAAGGATAAGCCTTGCAAGCAAGATTAAACTTGAGGAAAGATTAGTGGACCTCCACTTCCAATTGATTTATCGAATTGTTCCATCTAAAACACATATAAGAACTAATAATTTGTTGATTCATATTATGGCATGTGAACAAAGTTCACGAATGAACTGGATACATAAAACACGGTGATTCATATGTCCCAGTGGATCTGGTTTGCAAAAGGGAGAACAGACAGACCAGCATAAACATAAATGGAAAATATTGGCTTCTTAAATACTGACAATATAATGATTTTTGTAACAGTATACCAAGACAATGTTAAGTAGAAATTAAATATATCAGGAAATGAAATATCATGTCACCTTCCCATCCAGTTCAGAAATAGCAGCATCTGCTTCCTCTTTTGTGGCAAAAGCAACAAAGCCATATCCAGCAGCTCTTCCTGATGGGTTTTCAAAAACCACCCTGGCAGAAAGTGGTTTGAACTTTGCAGAGAAGAATTCTTTGAGATGGACAGACCTCGCTTTCCAAGAAAGATTTGATACATAAATTTTTTGCCGTATATCTACAGCAGTGGTGCCAGGCGGAGAAGGAGGTGATGGTGGCTTGCTGAAGCTCTTTGCAAATTGAACCCTAATTATTCTTCCCATCAGTTCCTGATTGGTATACATTTTAGTTGCAAACACAAGGAAAAAATATTAGATGATTGTTTGTATTGTTTAGCAACAACACCCCCACCACCAAAAAAAAAAAAAAAAAAAAGTCTTCTCAGGCAACAAACCAAAATTTTCCAATGTAAAATCTGAGATCAAAGTTAGCATGCACAACAAAGATGCGACAAAACAAATAATGATACTGTTTCAAAAACCTAAGAATTTTCTAGTGCAAACATTTTTCACAATTTTTACCATCAATATTGTCATGCTCTTAAGCATTATAACATGTTTAAATCATCTAAACAAATTCAAAGAGTCAATATCACCTTGAACATGCATGGCAATTTTGCAACATTACTAAAGCAAACTTAGTACACCATATCCATATTCTAATTCAGGATCTATGATGGTATTTGATTCAATATAAATCAATTAACAAAGAAATTAGCTATCAAAATGGTATAGCAGTCATGAAACATTCATATAAATATGCTGCATGATCAACGAAATAAGCAGGGCTAAAATGTCAGCATCCAAAAGGGCAGTGGGTTTGACAGCGTCATCTGCAGTGATTCATTTCAATATGTTTTACACTGAATAATTATCTCATCACATAGATTCCCAGCGTTTAAATTGGAAAGAGGTAGGTGGAGTTCCAACTCAGTTTCTTCCCGTCCCCCTAAACCATCGATATGCATCTATAACAAATTTGTTTTTACCCACAACAAAAAAATTATCTCCCATATTGTGCCATCCGTAGCCACATATGTATAATGATGGGGCCATTTAATGGGCCCATGGGCAATAAAAACAGTAATTTTCAAACAATTTTTCTAGGCGACCATCTTCGGCGGAAATTTTCTAGGCGGCTTTGGTTTCAGACTCCCAATGCCACCACGACGATGGCTCCCTATCGCATTTATGTGTCAGGGCATTTATGGTCGTATAAAGGCCACGTGCATTTATGGCTGCCACATTGACTCCCTTTTTGGTCCAATGCATGATGAAAGATGGCGTAGAGAAGCCATGACAAGGAGTTTCCAACTCCGGTCCTCACGACCTTTTCCAGCTTCTCCTAGCTAGGTAGCTCCTGAGCAATCCCAAACGGCCCCCGACACTCCTATGACGGCGGCCAAGAGCAATCCTAGACGGCCCCGAGCAATCCTAGGCGGCCTCACCGAACCCAGGTCCCACAAATGTCTTCCCGGCCTCAGCCAGCAATGGGCTCGTGGAACAGAGGCCCTAGGCGGCCACCAGCATCTCTAGGCGGCCTACTTCTCCTAGCCAGCAAGCTCCTCCCAGCCGGCCATCCACGGTGGCCCCTCGCCCAACGGTCGTGACCACGACGATGGCTCCCTATTGCATTTATGTGCCAGGGCATTTATTGTCTTATAAAGGCCACGTGCATTATGGCTGCCACGTTGACTCCCTTTTTGGTCCAATGCATGATGAAAGATGGCGTAGAGAAGCCAGGACGAGGAGTTTCCAACTCCCCATCTCATGGAGGTCCTCGACGACCTTTTCCAGCTTCTCCCAGCTAGGCGGCTCCCGAGCAATCCCAGACGACCCCCGACACTCTTATGACGGTGGCCAAGAGCAATCCTAGACGGCCCCGAGCAATCCTAGGCGGCCTCACCGGACCCAGGTCCCACATATGCCTTCCCAGCCACAGCCAGCAACGGCCTCGTGGAGCAGAGGCCCTAGGCAGCCACCAGCGTCCCTAGGCGGCCTGCTTCTCCCAGCCAGCAAGCTCCTCCCAGCTGGCCATCCACGGTGGCCGCTCGCCCAATGGCCGTGACCTTCCGCGGACCTTCTGACTCTACACGCCAGGTAAAGGGTACGGTCTCCATGGCTCACCAAGGGCCAGGTCCAGGCAATAGAATTGGATGAAGGGGAGATATAGCTTCTCCACATTTTAGGTGGCATATGCATGAGCCAGAGGCATCCTTGAGTGGCCTATGGGTCCGAGGGTACTATTAGCCTTTATTTAATTCAAGAAGGGACTCATGGAGACTAAACAAGGACTCTGGCCATTAAATAAATATTCAAGATCAATGTACCAGAAAAGGCCAGCTGTGCACACTCGATATACGGATGAAATCATGACTTGCATGAGGTAGGACGATGCTTTTAACTCTAACATATCACTAAAAGATAACGCATATAACTCTGACATGCCACTAAGAAGAAGCATCTTTATAAAAGCCGTGCACGCACAGAAAAGCGTACAGGATAGACTGGTACTACCCACTTCTGACGGAAGAGCTTCAACAGGTGGCAGCACCTCAGGTCTCACAGATATTAATTCTGACATTTTATCTACCAAAAGTCCTCAATCATCATGACACCCCCAACCACTCAGATCAGATAAGCCCCAAAAGTCATGGTCCATCATGAGGCCCACGTTGCTCATTTCCACTAGATGACAAAGATCCAAGCCTTTTAGGCAAAAGACAAAGTCCAAAGATAAATAAAAAGGGTAAGAGAGACCTCCGACTAGGTAACTCCAGAAACTCAACACGCTCATTCTAAGCCTCTCTCTTTTTCTCTTTCGAGCTTTCTCAAGCTCACGGCTGTTGCCCAGAGCACTAACTTGAGCGTTGAAGGGACCCTGCCGGAATATCTGGCCGTGGGACTTCTTACAGGCTTTGAAGACAAAGGAAGGGCCCTGATATTTCTATGGAGGAACGGCCGACGATCAAGGATGCCAACTCAAAGTAATCGGGCATCAACATATAAGAAATCCAGGAAAATGCATTAAAAGACAAAAATCAAAATCAATTCGGATCGAATCAAACCCTAATTTAACCAAAACCCATCAACGAAAGCAATAAAGAAGTAAAAAGTATCTCAGAATTAGAAGAAGGATCCAGTTTTCCTCACATAAGCATCAAGTTTATCGATGGTGGCGAGCGCCTCCTCCTCCGAAGCCATAGTGACGAAGGCGAAGCCTCTGCTCTTCCCGTTCTTCATTTTAATTATCTACCACAAAGCAAGAATCAAACTAAAAAGAAAGTATAGAGCAGAAAAGATATGAAAAATAGATGTGGAAAGAAAGAAAGAAAAAAAGAAATGGGGAAGGTATTACCTCCACATTTTTGACGGTGCCGCACTCGCCGAAGAGCTTCTCGAGATCGGGAGCAAGAAGTTCCACGGTAAGTTCACCACGTAGAGCTTCTGCCGGTTCTCCTGGCGGCCGCCGCCCTCCTTCTGGGCTTCCTTTTTCTCCTCCTCCACCGCCGCCATATCCTGCACCACCGAGCACCGCAGGAGGCGGAGGCGGAGGCGGGAGGCATAGAACTGGGGATTGAAGGGGAGGGCAGGGGCATAAAGGGGAATTCGGGGTGTTCTGGTGGGAGCAAGGAGTTTCGGTTTGGGACTGGGGCAGACGACAAAGGCCGTCGCGGCCATCCTCGCTCGCTCCGGCGCAAGGCTTCGGTGGGAGCGGATGCGGCGGGGGACTGGCTGCCGAAAATAACGAAAGCGCCCTTGTGGCGATGTTTGGATAAGGTGGTCCCGCCGCTCGACCAGCGGGCTTCATCCTGAGCCGGCGATGAGGTGCAACCTAGCGCTTGGGCAGCAATATGACACGATCTATGACCACGCTCTGAGCTTTGATATTAAATTATCGTGTTTTGTCCGGATTGGATAAAAATCACACCAGACCAAAATCAAATCAATTTATTCATGATCGATCATAAATAAGTTAAGGTTTGAATTTGATATGGATAATAAATAAAACAGTTAAAAAGTAACATATATATATATATATATATATATATATATATATATATAGTCTTCAGATCCTGGACGGCCCCCAGCCCCGAGAGCCTGGCGGCCCCCAGAGCCTGAGCGGCCCCCAATCCTGGGCGGCCCCCAGTCCTGGACGGCCCCCAGAGCCTGGGCGGCCCCCAGAGCCTGAGCGGCCCCCAATCCTGGGCGGCCCCAGTCCTGGGCGGCCCCCAGAGCCTGGGCGGCTCCAATCCTGGGCGGCCCCCAGAGCCTGGGCGGCCCCCCCATCCTGGGCGGCCCCCAGTCCTGGGCGGCCCCCAGAGGCTGGACGGCCCCCGGATCCGGGCGGTCCCCAATCCTGGGCGGCCCCTAGTCCTGGGCGGCCCCTAGAGCCTGGGCGGCCCCAATCCTGGGCGGCCCCCAATCCTGGGCGGCCCCCAGAGCCTGGGCGGCCCCCCCATCCTGGGTGGCCCCCAGTCCTGGGCGGCCCCCAGAGGCTGGACGGCCCCCGGATCCAGGCGGTCCCCAGTCCTGGGCGGCCCCCAGAGGCTGGACGGCCCCCGGATCCGGGCGGTCCCCAATCCTGGGCGGCCCCCAGTCCTGGGCGGCCCCTAGAGCCTGGGCGGCCCCAATCCTGGGCGGCCTCCAGAGCCTGGGCGGCCCCCATCCTGGGCGGCCCCCAGTCCTGGGCGGCCCCCAGAGCTTGAGCGGCCCCCAATCCTGGGCGGCCCCCAGAGCCCGGGCGGCCCCCAATCCTGGGCGGCCCCCAGTCCTGGGCGGCCCCCAGTCCTAGGCGGTCTCCAGTCCTGGGCGGCCCCTAGAGCCTGGGCGGCCCCAATCCTGGGCGGCCTCCAGAGCCTGGGCGGCCCCCAGAGCCTGAGCGGCCCCCAATCCTGGGCGGCCCCCAGAGCCCGGGCGGTCCCCAATCCTGGGCGGCCCCCAGTCCTGGGCGGCCCCCAGAGCCTGGGCGGCCCCAATCCTGGGCGGCTCCCAGAGCCTGGGCGGCCCCCAATCCTGGGCGGCCCCCAGTCCTGGGCGGCCCCCAGAGCCTGAACGGCCCCCAATCCTGGGCGGCCCCCAGTCCTGGGCGGCCCCCAGAGGCTGGACGGCCCCCAATCCTGGGCGGCCCCTAGAGCCGGGCGGCCCCCAATCCGGGGCGGCCCCCAGTCCTGGGCGGCCCCCGGAGCCTGGGCGGCCCCAATCCTGGGCGGCCCCCAGAGCCTGGGCGGCCCCCAGAGCCCGGGCGGCCCCCAAACCTGGGCGGCCCCCGGTCCTGGACGGCCCCCGATCCTGGCAGGTCCCCAGTCCTGGGCGGCCCCCAGAGCCTGGGCGGCCCCTAGTCCTAGACGGTCCCCCGACCCTGGGAGGGAGGGGGCTCACAAACCGAGAAATGCAAAACATCATAACGCTTTTAATGATGCGAATAAGACAAGCACTGAAAAGCCGTCGTTTATCCAGAAAGAGACACTGAACCTCTTTTTTAGAGCCAGATATCTTTCTCTGACTCTGATATCCCCACTAACCCTGACATTCCCTCGGGATAATCAAGGCATCATGAAAATCCTTACCTTCGTGAATAAGTTTCTTAATATCCTTATTATTAATTATCACCGAATGACCACGTAGTAAGAAAGATAAAAGATGAATACTTATCCAACACGTGGATGTCTGGAATTAAAACAAAAATAATAATAATAATAATAATAATGATGAAATGAAGAAAAGGAAGAGGATAAAAAAGGAGGAGGAGGAAGGAAGAGGGGGGATTTTGGCTTCAGAAAAAAGAGATCTCGTAGCTAGAGAAAAAATCTGGTGATCCAGCATCAACAGATTGGCGCGCCAGGAAGGGGGCACGTCGTGAGAGCAGTGAGACAAACCTGTTCTACGACTCTACGAACATGAGCTCCAGATCTCTGGAAGAAGATCCCACTGATTGGTCTGGAGGGCATCTTTCGCCTCCCAATCATGATTTTACAGCTCTTGGGGCTTCCCAGCCGGCGAAACCGAACTCTCCGTCTCCATCTCCACCGTCGCCGGCTCCGGCTATTCCTCAAGATCCACTGCTAATCCTTACCCAACAGGTTCAAACTCTCGTTGGGATGGTCCAACAGCTGCAAGAACAACATCCTCGAGGGGCTCGGCTACGGCCCGAGCCACCTCTATTACCTAGGTCGACTACCCCTGTTAGCCGACAATCAGCTCGAGGAAGATCTCCTCCGACGAAACCTCTCCGCCCTTATTCTCCAGGAAGACGACGCTCCCAAAGCTCCCATGACGGTTCACGCTCTCTGTCCCATTCCCCTGGCAGCCCACCTACTGGGCGACGACGAGGGAAGGAACCGTATGGGGGGCGTGGCCGGTGGCGTCATCGGTCTCCTTCCTGTTCCCCTGAACCTGCCAGAGGACGTACGACTGATAGAGTGGAAGAGCGGCTGGAAGAGCAAGATCGTAGGCTGGAGGAGCTCAGTCAAAGGATTAATAATCAGCCGGGGTCGGATTACGATACCTGCCCCCCTCTCACTCGAAGGGTGATGGAGGAACCCATTCCAAGGAGGTTCCGATTTCCCCAGCTGGACCCCTATGACGGTACTACAGATCCCCTAGATCACCTGGAGAGCTATAAGGCTATCATGCAGGTCCAGGGGCGACGGATGCTCTTTTATGCGTCGCCTTTCCGTCCACCCTCCGTAAGGCGGCCCGTGTCTGGTATTCTCGACTGCCCCCGCGTAGTGTTGACTCTTTTCGACAACTGGAGAGATCTTTTCTGGCTCATTTCAATGCCTGTCGAAAGATCCCTCGGGTAGCAGATAGCTTATTCTCTGTGCAACAATGAGAAGGAGAATCCTTGAAAGACTTTATAACCCGCTTCAAAGTGGCGGCCCTAGAAGTCTATCATCTTGAAGATGCTGTAGCCACTCTGGCTTTAAAACGGGGACTCCGACCCTCCCGTTTTACTTACTCCTTGGACAAAAGGCCTCCTTCTTCTTATGCTGATCTCCTGGGCCGTGCTCAGAAGTATATCCGCGCCGACGAAGCTGACTCATCCAGGAGAGGTACACAAGAGAGAACTAACAAAAGGTCCACTCGCCCAGAGTTGAGCGGACCCCCTTCCAAAAAGCCAGAGCTCTCCCGCCGGCCGGTCGATCGTCGCAAGAGCCAAACTCCCAGAGAGGACCATCTTACACCCCTCTTAGCACCCCGGACTCACATCCTTATGGAGATTGAGAACGAGCCTTATCTACGGCGTCTGCCCCCGATGAAGAAGGGCACCGCCCGCGATAGGAGCCGCTATTGCCGTTTCCATAGGGATTATGGCCATAACACCGAAGAATGTCGGAATTTGAAGCAGGCCATCGAAGAGCTAATTCAGAGGGGACATCTTGGGCAATATGTTCAGAAGAAAGAAGCTCCTCCAATACCAGCTCTGATGGGACCTCTCCCGCTCAAGCTGGCATTGATAACACCCCAACAGAAAGAATGGTGGGTATGATTTCCCGCGGAAAAGCCTCATCTTCTAAAAGACCGAGTAGGCGCGAGAGTTAGATGATGTAATCCCCTCTGGGGGAAATATAGCGGGAAATAGTGTTGTTAAAGATGACAGCGTCGTCATTTCGATGACGATTGCTAAACATCCTGTAAAAAGAATCTTAGTTGACAGTGGGAGCTCCGCTAATGTGCTTACTTATGATGCTTTTCTTCGAATGAGTTTATCTTTGGATTCTCTTCGGCCTGTAGCCCTCCCTCTAGTTGGTTTCACTGGAGACTCCATCCGGGTAGAGGGTGAAATTACTTTACCAGCTACTGCGGGATCATCACCTTGCCAAAGCATGGTTATGCTGGATTTTCTGGTAGTTCGAGTCCCTCTGGCTTACAACGCCATTCTTGGCCGTCCCGGCTTGAATATGTTAGATGCAGTTATATCTACTAAGCGCTTATTGGTGCAATTTCCTACCAAGCTAGGGGTCGGTGTGATGAACGGAGAGGTAGACTCGGTCAGACCCTGCTATCACTTAGCCCCTAGTCCTCAGATGGTTAATATTCCTCCGGTTGCCGAGTCATTTGACCCAGGGAAGTCGAGCGGAGAGGAGAGCCAGCGGAGCTTCTGGTATCGTACCCCCTGGGAGACGATCCCGCTAAGATCGTGCAGATCGGTGAGCTCCTCTTCCCCGAAGTCCGGGATCAACTCCTAACTTTCTTATCAATGAATGCAGATGTCTTCGCCTGGACAATAACAGATATGGTCGGGATTCCTCCAGAGGTGATTACTCATCAGCTTAATATTGACCCAAGCTGCCGCCCTGTCCGTCAGAAGAAAAGGAGTTTTGCTCCTGAGCGGCAGAGGGTCATCGACGAGGAGGTGGACAAATTACTCATGGCCGGTCATATTCGAGAAGCACGATATCCTGATTGGCTAGCCAATGTGGTTATGGTCTGGAAAGCTAGTGGAGGATGGAGAATATGCATCGACTACACAGATCTAAATAAAGCTTGTCCCAAGGACAGTTTTCCATTGCCCCGGATCGACCAACTGGTGGATTCAACTTCTGGACATGAACTTCTCAGTTTTATGGATGCTTTCTCAGGGTATAATCAGATAAAATTAGATCCCTTTGACGAAGAGCATACCTCTTTTATCACCGAGAAGGGCATTTATTGTTATAAGGTAATGCCCTTCGGGTTAAAGAATGCGGGAGCTACCTACCAAAGGCTGATGAACAAAGTTTTTAAAGACCAGCTTGGCCGCAATATGGAAGTATATGTGGATGACATGTTAACAAAAAGCACCGCATCTCAGATCATATCGCCGACTTACAGGAAACTTTCCACAACCTCCGGCTCCATCAAATAAAGCTCAACCCGCACAAATGTGCATTTGGAGTTACAGCCGAAAAATTCTTGGGCTTCTTAGTCACCCGACGTGGGATTGAAGCAAACCCGGAGAAAATTCAAGCCATTCTCAGTATGAGACGGCCTATGTGTAAAAAAGAGGTGCAACAGCTCACCGGAAGGATAGCAGCATTAAGCCGATTTTTATCCAGATCAGCCGAGAGATGTTTACCTTTTTTCAAGGTCTTACATAAGGCAGATGGCTTCGAGTGGACAGAAGACTGTCAACAAGCCTTTGAAGAACTTAAGGAGTTCTTGTCCACGCCCCCCTTGTTATCCAAACCGGAGCAAGGAAAGAAGCTCTTCCTATATCTTGCGGCTTCGACGGAAGCCGTCAGTTCCGTTCTGGTGCGTGTCGGCGACCGTGCAGTTCAACGACCTGTATATTATACCAGCAAGGTGCTCCATGGTGCGGAAGAGAGATATTCTAAAACGGAGAAAGTTATTTTCGCTTTGTTCGTTTCTGCCCGACGACTCAGGCCCTACTTCCAAGCCCACCCTATAGTCGTCCTCACTGATCAACCTCTCAGAGCTATTTTGTCACGACCAGATACTTCTGGCCGATTAGCCAAATGGGCCATCAAACTAGGGGAATTCGACTTATCATTTCAACCCAGAGCATCTTTAAAGTCCCAGGTCCTGGCTGATTTCCTAGTAGAATGCACCTGGTCTGAGCCATGTCAAGAAGAAATCCCCCGGATCCTTTTAGATGCTGGGGAGGAGGA
>UESW01004155.1:40869-72073 GCA_900491605.1 Calamus simplicifolius
ACTTGAGCGTCGGAGGGTTTCCGTCGGAATCTTCGGTCCCCGGAACTTTTTACAGGCTCTCAAACGCGAGAAGCTCGCTGAAGATCCTTGGCATGCCGGAGAAGAAATCGGATGCTCGCAGACGTTCAAGAAGGATGATTTGGCAGCATCATCCACCATCCCTACTTTCTCAGGTTTTGCTATGTAACCATGTTGGTAGCTGAATTATCTACCCTGCCATAGGCATAGCAGCAAAATAGAATACCTTCATAAGTAAAGGCTTGCCATACAAAGTGTTCTCCATCCTCCTCTAGTGGAGCAACCCTAGGGACCAAGGCTTCATCCAGATTCACTTGGATGCATACCCTAGCAGAGATTCTTAGTTTCAGACTCTTTGTAGTAAAGTTATTCATCCATCTAGATTTCTCCATTACTGAAACTATCTTAGAATGCGATTCTTAGACCATAATTCCAACAGCAACTACCGATAGCAGCAGTAGTAATTAGAGTATTAGAAAAAGTCCAAGAGTACGGCCAATCAAGGCACGCTTCCATTCATTGCTTCCCTCTTCTATTCCAACTCTGACCTTGATGATCCTCCGGTGATATCCGCGTTGGAACGGGTCTCAACTCCTATCCACCTTATTTGATAATCCTCCCATCATTTTATCCTGGTGCGTACGGCCTCGGGCTGAGTTGGGGAACCGTCTCCACGAGCGTCCCCATCCAGCGTCGGGTGGTCCTCTGCTTGGTCGCCATTCCAACTTCTGTTTTATTTTTTTTCTTCTCACCGTATGGGAGGTTGAATGCTTTAAAATGGTTCAAGACTTGCTTTAGTAAAAACACACAGCTGGCAGAACATATGAAAAGATATTCTTCTTTGTCACCGTGATGGATGCCAATTGCCAAAGATGATTCTCGCCTCAATAAAAGAGGAGGAACAATCAAGTCGGCAGACTTTTATTCCGTCCACCATAAAAGAGCAACCTAGGGATGGGCAACCGCGTGGACAATATAAGTGAGCACGAACTTCTTGTCAATCACGCCGTTGCAAGCAAACTCTGACCCTGCCTATCCTTCGCCTTCATCTCCCATTATTGTTCGGCAACTAAGCATGTTCTATTGGACATCCTGTAGGTCCACAGTTTGGCATGGTAAAATCTCTGGTACCATAAAAATCATTCTTCGGTTCGGATGCGGTTTATTTTTGAATTCAAATATCAATCTTTTATCTAGATGAATCTATAAAATAGTCTCATGCAGAAAATATTGGGGTTGGCCTCCGCAAAGACCCTTCGATGCTGCTTGAGCCTCAATGGGTTATCAGTGAAAGAGTGTTTGTACCTAAAGAAATTTTAGGACAGGATATTTATAGATGGCTAGCATGATGGCGGACAGTTACCTGACTTCTTGAATATGCCTCAGGAAATTAAAAATCGTCACGATTCGAATCAAATTAGCTACGAGGCCGATAGGATTTGAATCCCATTTGTTATAAGGATCGACGACCAAGGAAGCTAATTGGTGCTTTAAGATTAGGTTACACGGTCATTTATGGATAATATGCCATATTTGGCTTTATTCCCTTCTTAAGGGTGTTGGGAGCCGCGCGATCGGAATCCGTCAAATAATCAGGGATCTGATTTTATGTTGATTGCGGTGGAGGGTCATACTCGGCTCCCAGTCCCTATTTCAGAAAGATTGTTTTTAGCGCTGCCAAGGCATGGAAAGGCTCGGTCCTGCCGAGGTATGGAGGCAGTTCAACCCTGCTGAGGTATGAAAATAGTTTGGAATCTAAGGTACGATAATTTTATCTTTTTCTGCACGTGATATCTGGCGGGCAAAAATCGAAAATGATCCAATTCTTTTTGTCACATGCACGAATATTAATGCAATGATGATTTTACCTCTTATCACATGCCCCTCACTCCCTAGTCCGAAGTGTAGGTTCGGGCGTAAGGAGTAGAGTTCCAAGTGGCTTCATTCGACTGGGGGAATTCAAATTTATGGAGGCGTACCAGAAGGCCCTCATAAATGTCAGATCGTCGTTTTACCATTTCTGCTCGTCGTACGAGGAAAAACCCCTTGCCTTCCGCTATTGGCCGTAGGTGGAATGACATGTGGTAGGCTCGGGACCAAGTAGCGGGCTAAGGTTTGGTGATGCATGGGGATCCTTGCTAGGATGATTTAAAAGGAGTCGGGTGGCGCTACCCTCGGTTACATTTTTTCCTATCTTCTTCTCCAAAGACCGAACATTTTCAATCCAGAAAGTAATATGGCTGGTGCTTCTTCTGCTGATTTTGGAGATACGGAGTGTCCTGCCGATGTTGCCTTAACAATCACTCTGGCAGATCTGAAAAGGATTTGCCGAGATTACAGGTGATATTCGAAAGCGGGTTCTGGTCCTGAGTAGAGAGTACCTGATCAACTGGAGATAGAAGCTTTTCTCTACGAGAAAAATTTAAAGGCGGGTCTTCGTTTTCCTCTTCATCCTTTGATAAAAGGTGTGATGCATATTATAGCATCTGCCCCACGATGGTCATACTAAATAAAATTATTAACATGTAGCACTTTGGAATTATCCAGATCAAACAACCAGTACCTATATTAAAAGATTTTATGTATCTTAATAACAGTTCTTTTATAATTTATGTTGGCTTCCTAAGAGGGTTTCTTTTTCATTTTCTTTTTGGCCACTTTCAGTTTTATTCAGGAAATGTAGGAAATGAATTGTAAGTCACGCATGATCAAAAATACAAATTAAAGTGAAGAAGTGAGTAAGGTCGTATGTGATCTAAGAATAGCTCAAGTTTTGTATGTTTCATAGAATAGCTGATTTTATAATGAACTCAGGGTGATCCTACATATATATATAATATAATATAATGAAATCAGGATTTTATATATGATAGCCATTTTATGGTTTTGATTCTATATATTACTTTAAAAGAGCCGGTAGAATATTAGCTAGTGAAAGGGTGGCAGAGAGGTAAAAATGAAAGATAAGGCAATAATTTAGATCTTTGGCTATAAAAATAATTTATAAACTATAAGCTGTTTAATTTTTAAATTTTTCCCTTGTTAATCAACAAGTTTCTCACTTAAAATGCTTAACATTTGTAAAAGGAGTTCTGCTGAACTGCAACAATAAGAAAAAGAATAAATATGGTATGTAGAACAATAAGAAAATATAAACAAGCATATATATATATATATATATATATATATATATATATATATATATATATAAGTAGATTTAGCTACATTCAAATATAGCTAAGTTCAAAATTTAGTCATCTTTCCTACCATTGAGTCCATCCAGTTCATGAATGCTAAAATTGGACAAGTAAAAAAAGTGGCGTGGCTTTGAGATTCATATAAATCCAAGGTATGAAAAAATAATTAGGTCTTAAATTTGGGTACATTCGAATGTAGCTAAGTCTATATATACACGTGCATGTGAGCTGGATTTGGCTACACTCATGTGTAACCAAGCCTAGATTCAATCATCCTCTCTATCCTTAGATCCATACGAATCATGAATTCCAAAGGTAAAAAAGGTGAGATACCTTTGAGATCCATGTGAATTTAAGAATGAAAAGAGTGACTATATCTAGAGCTTAGCTACATACAAGTATAGCCAAATCCAGCTCTCTCTATATAGAGGTCGACTTGGCTATATTTGAATATAATCAGCCTAAATCCGATCACCTTCTTTATCCTTAGATCCATATAATTTACGAATCTCAAAGGTAAAAAAAGTGAAAAAGATAAGGTAGTTTCGAGATCTGTATGAATTTAAAAGTAGTAAAGGTGATCAGATCTTGAGACTTGGCTATATTCGAATGCAGCCAAATCTACATTCGGTTATCTCTCCTACTTTTAAATCTACATAATTCACGAATCACAAAGATGAAAAAAAATAAAAAAGATAAGGTGGCTTTTGGATTCGTATGAATTCAAGAATAATAAAGGTAAGCAAATTTGAACTTAACTACATTCAAATATAGCCAAATTTAACTCTTATATATATATATTATATATATTATCATATTTTATTTTAAAATTTTATATGTAATCTAATTTAAGTTGTTGTTTGAAAGACTTATAGTATACTATATTTGTAAAGAATAAGAGATTCTAATATTGTTGAACTTCAATAATAAAAAAAAGAAATGTAGAGATAGTATTTAGGGTTAATTCCACTTAACTTTCCTTAACTATGGGCTATTTGCACATTCCTTCAACTAAAAGAATTTGTAATCAATCCTCAAATTTCAATTTAAATTGCAATTGGCCTCTCTTGTTTAAACTGGATATGTGTTGACCTACTTATTGATTTTGATGATTAACAAAAGCCATAAGTATATTCCTTGTGTTACTAATGTAATTGACATATGTTTCAGGAATTTAGAAAGGTAAATTATTCAAATGATATATAAAAATCAGTTTGAATCAGTTTTTAATGGAATATGTCAAAGTTCAGAAGTTGGAGCCAACACCCATAGTTATTAGAGCCGACTCCAGAGCGTATCAGAATAGTTTGAAACTTTCGGCACGGTTTAGAGTTGTCACCTAAAAGTTAGAGCCGACTTTAACCTGAGATATAGAGAACTATTTTTTGCTTCAGATTTTAGAGCTGACACCTGGATATTTAGAGCAGACTCTAACCTGAGAACAGAGACTGCATTTTCGGGACATTGTTAGAGCCGACACCCTCGGAGATTAGAGCCGACTCCAGATTACGATATGTCGATACCACAGAATATCGGAGCCGACTTCTCGATGAACTTTTTATTACTATTTTTGGAAACCCAACTTAGAGCCGACATCTGAAAAGTTGGAGCCGACTCCAACCTGTCAGAGTCGATTTCCAACCTATCAGAGTCGATTCCAATGGTCACATTTCTTCACCTACCCTCCAACAGATCTATTTCTTTGCATGAGGAAGTAATCCAAGTACATTTCAACGGCTATTTTTTACCTAATCTTGGATTAAGAATGATTATAAAAAGGGGCTTCGTTCGTTAAAAATAGAGAACGAGAAAAGAGAACGAGAGAAAAGAAGAAAAATGAGAAGAAAAAGAGAGAAATCAAAAAATCCAAAAGAGGAAATTTTCTGAGTCAAAGCCTAATTGTTATTGAGAGATAGAAGAGAAATCCAAAAGCCTTCCAAGATCAAATCCAAAGGATTTCCAACGTTTTGAAGAAGAAGAGCAAGAGCCCTAAATTTTCAACCTTCTCTTCACCGAGCCTTGTTCAAGAATCGAGTTCAAATCTTGATAGCATTTAGAAAAGAAGAGGAAAGAAGAAAAGAAGAAAGCTCAACTTCACATTGCTTCAAAACAGGCTTTTCTATTCTTATTTATTCATATTGTTTATTTGCTTATTTGAGGAGCTTTTAATTTGCTGTAAACATATATTTAAATTGTTTGTGTTCTAATTCAATCAGGGGGATTGAATTAGTTGAGGTAGTTGACCTCGGGGTAAGCTAAGATTAGCTTACGTTAGGTTTTGTGCTGGTAAACTTGTGGAAACCAGCTGGGTTCGTTGTGACCCCAATGTAAAACAACAAGTTCGAGTTGTGATCTTGCAAAATAACTCAGCTGTAATCAGGGTGATTATAGTGTGGACCCAAAAGTTGCTTGAAAGTGGACGTAGGTGTGGCTAACACCAAACCACTATAAACCTCTTGTGTTTATCGTGCTTATTGCTCTCTCTCTCTCTCTTTTATATTGTGTTCATCATTTATTGCATCACTTCACTTGTGCACACTTATCTTGAGAAATTAGTTTTAAGTGTAAATTTTTTAAAAGAACCCAATTCACCCCCCCTCTTGGGTTGCCATCTGGGCCAACAATTGGTATCAGAGCTTGTGCTCATTTCGGCTTGATCTAACAATCAAGAGCTAAAGATACAAATGGCAGCTCAAGCTGGATCATCTTTTTCTGAAGGTCAATCAAACCTTTGTTTAGTGGCACAAACTATTCATATTGGAAAGCTAGAATAAGAATTTTTATTCAAGCTTTAGACTATGAATTATGGAGTGTCATTATCAATGGTCCTAGCACTCCCACACACATAGTAGATGGATCTATTGTTCCTAAGCCCGAAAGGAATTGGAATGAAAATGATAGAAAAATGGCTCAGCTCAATGCCAAGGCCATGAATGTCCTATACTGTTCTTTGGATGCAAATGAATTCAATAGAATATCCACTTGCATCTCAGCCAAAGAAATATGGGATAGGTTGGAAGTTACTCATGAGGGTACCAACCAAGTTAAAGAATCTAAAATTAATATTTTGGTGCATAAATATGAACTTTTCAGCATGGAACAAAATGAATCAATTACATGCATTACACTAGATTTACTGATATAGTAAATGGATTAAAAAGTCTTGGTAAGACTTATACTAACTCTGAATTAGTGCAAAAAATTCTTAGATCTCTTCCAAGAACATGGGAAGCCAAAGTGACAGCAATCCAAGAAGCCAAAGATTTGAATGTTCTACCTTTGGAGGAGCTACTTGGATCCCTTATGACCCATGAGCTTACAATGAAGCAACATCAAGAGGAAGATATGAAAAAGAAAAGAACAATTGCACTCAAAGCTGCAGAAAATAAAAAGAGCAGCAGCGAAGAAGATGAAGAAGATGATGAGACTGCTTTCCTTGCAAAGAAATTTAAAAAATTTATGCAAAGAAGAGACCCTTCCACAAGAAAATCTGGTATTAAAATGGAAGGAGAAAAGAAAAAGAAAAGGATAAGGACAAGGAAAAGGATCCCTTGATGTGTTATGAATGCAAGAAATTGGGATATTTTAGATCAGAATGTCCTCAACTAAAGAAGGGGTACAAAAAGAAGAAGAAAGCTTATGTTGCAACTTGGAGCGACAGCGAGGAGTCTTCATCCGAAGATGATCAAAAAGAAGTTGCCAACATATATGCTTCATGGCAAATGATGAAAATGAGGTAAAATTTTGAAAACCCCAATGATGATTTTACTTTTGATGAATTATATGATGCTTTTAATGAATTAGTTAGTGATTTAAGATTTTGAGAACAAAAATAAAACTTTGAAACTGAAAACTTAGATCTTCTAAAAGGAAAGATGAACTAGTTCTTGAAATTAAAAATCTAAAATTTGAAAAGGAAGAAACACTAAAGGAAAAAGAATCAATTTCTAATGAAAATCTTAATTTGAAGAAAGAAATTGATAAGTATAAGAATATTGTTGATAAATTTATAAATAGCTCAGAAAAACTTAATCTACTTTTGAACAATCAAAGGTTGTTTTTGATAAAGCTGGTTTAGATATAGACCGCATATATCAAACAAAAATGTCAACAATTTCATCATAAAGAAACCAATCAAAAATGATATTTCATGTTATCATTGTAACAAAAAGGGGCATAAATCTTATGAATGTAATTTCAAAATGTCTCATAAGAATTTAATACATAAAAGTAAGAAAATATGGGTTCCGAAAGGAATGTGTTTATTGCTACTAACCATGAAGGACCCAAGAAGGCTTGGGATACCTAAACAAAAGATTTGATTGCCTTGCAGGAGTGTCTTGTGGCCAAAGGATCAAAAAGAAAATGGTATCTTGATAGTGGCTGCTCAAGACACATGACAGGTGACAAGGAGCAATTCATCATCCTGAAGCTAAAAGAGAAGGAGTTGTAACTTTTGGAGATAATGGCAAAGGCCAAATCATGGGCTTTGGTAAAATTAAATCACTCCATCCATTTTTATTGAAAATGTTTTATATGTAGATGGATTAAAGCATAATTTAATTAGCATTAGCCAACTGTGTGATAAAGGTTTCAAAGTTTCCTTTGAAGCTTCTATTTGCACTGTATCAAATCCCATTGACAATAGCATTATATTTATTGGAAATAGAAATGGCAATGTATACTTAATTGATTTGGATAATTTTCTATTAGTAACCATTGCTTAATTGTTGATAATGCTAAGGTAAATGAGATTGGATGGCTATGGCATCGTAGACTAGGTCATGCAAGCACACACTTAATTTCAAAATTGCTTAGAATGGATTTAGTTAAAGGACTTCCAAAATTAGATTTTGAAAATAATAGAATTTGTGATGCATGTCAATTTGGAAACAAACTAGGAATTCTTTAAATCTAAAAATATTGTTTCCACTACTAGGCCACTCGAGCTACTTCATATGGATCTTTTTGGACCTACTAGAACCACTAGTCTAGGAGGAAAGAAATATGGTCTTGTGATAGTAGATGATTACTCTAGATTCACTTGGGTATTATTTTTAGCTCACAAAGATGAGACTTTCTCTATATTTCTGAAATTCTTCAAGAAAGTCACAAATGAGAAAAACAACACCATAGTGTCTCTTAGAAGTGATCATGGAACTGAATTTAAAATTATTTATTTGAAAATTTTTGCATTGAAAATGGCATTCATCATAACTTCTCTGCACCTAGAACACATCAACAAATAGAGTTGTAGAAAGAAAAATAGAACTCTAGAAGATATGGCCCGTACCATGCTATGTGAAAGCCAACTCCAAAGTATTTCTGGGCGGAAGCTATACATGTTACATCCTAAATATAGCCTTAATTAGATCAATTCTTAAAAAAAACTCCCTATGAATTATGGCATAATAGGAAACCCAACATTAGTTATTGATTCATGCATTTGATTGTCGATGATTTCATTCATAATCATAGGCGATCCATCTCAAGGTGTAAGAACTAGATCATCAATGAGAAATATCAATAATCATCTTGCATTTGTGTCTCATATAAAACCTAAAACTATCGAGGAAGCCGAAAAAGATAATAATTGGATGTTAGCTATGCAAGAAGGAATTAAATCAATTTACTAGGAATAAAGTATGGACCCTAGTAGATAGACCTAAAATCATCCTGTTATAGGATCTAAATGGGTGTTTAGAAATAAACTTAGATGAAAATGGCATTGTTATTAGAAATAAAGCTAGATTAGTTGCAAAAGGATATAATCAAGAAGAAGGAATTGATTTTGATGAAACTTTTGCACCTGTTGCTAGATTAGAAGCCATTAGATTATTACTTGCATTTGCATGTCATATGAACATTAATTTATTTCAAATGGATGTGAAAAGTATTTTTAAATGGATTTATAAATGAGAAGTTTTTGTTGAACAACCACCTGGTTTTGAAGATCATGAATTTCCAAATCATGTTTTTAAACTACACAAAGCATTATATGGTTTAAAACAAGCACCTAGAGCTTGGTATGATAGACTAAGTTTCTAATTGAAAATGATTTCTCTAGAGGAAATGTTGATAAAACCTTATTTTTGAAAAGAAAAGATAAAGACTTATTGGTAGTACAAATCTATGTAGATGACATTATATTCGGTGCTACTAACAATCTCTTTGTCAAGAATTTGCAAAGTTAATGCAGGGCAAATTTGAGATGAGCATGATGGGAGAACTTAACTTCTTCCTTGGACTTCAAATCAAACAAGAAAGAGAGGGATTTTCATCAACCAAACAAAGTACACTAAAGAAATTCTCAAGAAGTTTGGTATGGAATCAGTTAAACCCTTGGAACACCTATGAGTCCTTCATGCAAACTGGATAAAGATGAAGATGGTAAGCAAATTGATCAAAATATTATAGAGGTATGATCGGTTCTCTACTTTATTTAACAGCAAGTAGACCTGATATTATGTTTGTTGTTTGCTTATGTGCTAGATATCAGTCTGAACCTAAAGAATCTCACTTAATTGCTGTAAAAAGAATTCTAAGATACTTAAGTGGAACTAAAAATGTAGGATTATGGTATTCTAGAGATTCAACATTAAATTTGATTGCATATTCTGATTCTGATTTTGCTGGTTGTAAATTAGATAGAAAAAGTACAAGTGGTGCATGCCAATTTTTAGGAAGTAACTTAATCTCTTGGTTTAGCAAAAAGCAAAATTCGGTTGCATTATCAACTGCTGAAGCTGAATATGTTGCAGCTGGAAGTTGCTGTGCTCAAATCCTTTGGATTAAGCGACAACTTGAAGATTATGGTATAACACTTGATAAAACTCCATTAGATGTGATAAACAAGTGCAATAAATTTAACTAAAAATCCAATTCAACACTCAAGAACAAGCACATTGAAATAAGACATCATTTCATTAGAGAACATGTAGCTAATAATGATGTTTGTCTTGATTATGTATGTACTGATGAACAATTAGCTGACATATTTACAAAACCCTTAAGTGAAGAAAGATTTTGTTATCTTAGAGGAGAATTAGGAGTTGTGATCCATCGGAATGATTTTGAATCTCCTAGGAATGACTATCTAGAATTCAATCATTTTCTTGAAAATATATTGTGATTCTGAGGAAAACCTATCTAGATATTTGAACCCCTTGATTCACCACATTCTAAGGAAGATTTATCCAATGTTTAATGATTATTTTTGACAAGTTTCAGATTCTTTGAAACTCTCATTTTTCACTGAAACTGTCTTGGAGCCGACACCATTAATTTTGGAGTCGACTCTAGTCAGTGTTGCTCTCTGTCTGTGACTTTGGAGTTGATACCTGCCTTTGTGGAGCCGACTTTATTTCGAGCGCTGACTATGTTATCGACTTGGAGTCGACACCTCGCTTTGTGGGAGCCGACACCTTGTGGTCCCAGGTTGACTTTATTAGAGCAGAGTTGACACATCTTCGTTCCCATTCGACTCCAAACTATTCTAAAACCTTCTCCACACCTCCCAAATCCTAGAATCCATCTAATTTATCCTTTCCTAGAATTCAATGGCATCAAAGCACCATGGATCAACCTTTGGAGCAATTGTGACGATGGGAAGAAGAACGGCGAGGCATCCGGCGAGACAACCATCGCCTAGCTCGACTTCTACCTCATCTTCCTCAACTCCAAGTGCTATTCCCTGTCCATCCTCTCCCCAAATAGATCTCCTAGCCAGGAAAGTTATCACAATGGGTAGGAAGTGGATTTTGGTTTCTTTGAAGCGAAAGGATTCACTCTAGGAACACAACTTAAAGAAATGGGTTGGGAAAAGGTATGTTCCTTGTATGTTCCAACCTACCCTGCTCTTGTAAAGGATTTTTATCACAATTTAACAAGAGGAGACGGAGGTATTGTCAGTCATGTTAGAGGAACAAGAATTCATTTGACTTCGGAGATTTTAGGAAATTTGTTGGAAATACCGGTTGTTGGATTGATTGCTAACTCTCACAGTGAGAGAGGTGAAGCATTGTCTAGATCTTGGTAGAGATGTGGCAGAATTTGAGGAAGTTAGGGCAAATCAATTACCCTTAGAACTGAGGCTTTTGCATAATATCTGTAGTAGAATTTTATTCCCTAAGACTGAAAGGTTTAAGTATGTATCCGAGAGGGACATAGTTATAATGGACTGTGTTGTGACTGGTCAACCCATCAACCTAGCTGGCATGATGATTGAATACATGGCCAAGGCGGGAAGTAAGAAAAGATCTATATTACCTTATGGAATGATTTTGACAATGGCATTTCAAAGTCAAGGAGTGAATATCTTAGACAATGAGCCTATGAAGAGTCTTAGACATACAGACTACTATAATAGTGCAACTTTACACCGTATGGGCTTTGTGAAGATTAATGGCCATTGGGAAAGGAAAGGACATATGGACGATAGGGCAGCTGAGGTTGAGACTGCAGCTCCTAATCCATCGGTGCTAGGACCATCAGTGAGGCATTCTTCACCAGATCCTAGCAGGTCAGCACCCCTAGCAGCACCAGCTCCAGCCCCTACAACTTTTGCTCAAGGTTCTTCTGAATTTTTTGAGAGTCAGTTGGAACAGCTTAAAGCCCTATTTACATATCATGAAATCAAGATTAAGAATGAAGTTAAAAGTCAACTATTGGGGATAAGGCAGCTTTTCTATCCTTTGAAAGATAAAATTAGTGTGATTGAGTCATCACTAAGCTCATCTTCAGTTACCTTGAAGTCAGACTTAAAGATGATATTTGATAAAATCAAGGACATAGGAGGTGACTCAAGACACTATTCCAAATGCAATGCTGAACTTCAGGAGAAAGTTATGATTGCAGCTGCTTTGGTTGAGAAAATGTTAAATGATTTCATGAAGATTCAAGAGAAAGGGATCACTACAAGATTTTTGCCTTTCAGCAATGAATTTTTTTGCAATGAATTTTAAAATTCGTTGGTGAAAGTGGATATTTGCAATGAATACAAATATTCATTGTTGAAAATTCGTAATTAATTAGAAAGGACTTTCTATAATGAATATTTTTTGTGGTGATTAAAATATTCGTTGCTGAATGTTTTAGCGCCACATAATATTCATTTTTGCGAAAAATTTTTGGCACCAAAAACTTTCAGCAACGAATTACTATTTCTGCTATGAATAAATTCATTATTAAAACTCCGATTATTAGCAACAAACTTTAATTCATTGCAAAAGTTATTTTTTAAAAAAATAATAAAAATATATTCAACAATGAATATTTTATTTTTTGCAATGAATATCTAATATAAATAAAATTAATTAAAAAAAGTTAATTAGAAGAATCGCCCTAACTACCTCTTCTTTTCATCTACGCCTTACGCGAGTGCGTGGAAAGAAGAAGGGTTAAACCCTATTTCTAAGTAGCCATAGGAGAACTTCATCGCCATCATCGTTGATCCAGGTATGCATCTCTTAATCAAACCCAACACTAGTTAAAGAGAGAAGAGGAAAACTAGATTGAGTTATCTAGTTTTTCTTCTACCCTGGTTTTCATTTAAAATAACCCAAACCCTAGCTTTCGAGTCCTGACGTCGTTGTGTTTTAGGGGGGGAATCGTGTCCAGAGAGGGGAAAGCCGGTAACCGGCCGGAGGAGGTGACAGGGAGAGAAAAGGGAGCGGGGGCGGCTGGGAAAAATCGTGACAGAGATTTGCGACGGGGGGGGGGTGCGGGGCTGAGAAGCATTGTTCCAGGGCATCTGAGAAGCTTGGGAGGGGGGGTTCTCAGTCGTTCCAGGGGGCTTTGGGGGGGGGGACAAGAAGAAGCATTGTTGGGGGAGAGAAACAGGGGCCGTTCCAGGGAGCTTGGGGGGGGGGACAAGAAGAAGCATCGTTGAGGGGGGAGAAACAGGGGCCGTTCCAGGGAGCTTGTTGTTTGGGAAGCATCCAGGGAGCTTGTTGGGAGGGGGGAGGAAGAAGGATCGTTGGGGTTCCAGGGAGCTTTGGGGGGGGGGGGTGAGAAATAGGGAGCACGGAGAAATGGCGGGCCGATCGGAGGAGGGGGGAGAGAAACAGAGATGGGGGGGGGGGGGGGGGGGGTTTGAGAAACAGGGAGCGGGGAGAAACGGCGGGCCGATCGGAGGAGGAGGGGAAGCATCGTGAAAGGGGGGGAGAAACGGCTGAGATCGTGATGGGAAGAGCTGCGGGGGGGGGGGTGGAGGGGGCCGAAATCATGACAGAGAGAAATCGTGAGAGCTGGTTCCCGGGGGGGGGGGCTAGTTCCAGGGAGAAATCATGAGAGCTGGTTGAGGTTGGGGGAGGGGGGGAAAGAAACAGGGAGCTGGGGGCTGGCTCCAGGAGAAATCATGAGAGCTGTTGGGGGGGGGGGGGGGGGGGTTGCTGGTTCCAAGGAGAAATCGTGAGAGCTGTTGGGGGAGGGGGGGGGGGGAGGCAAGGCAACAGGAGCTGGTTGAGGTTGAGTTGGTTCCAAGTAGCTGACCGGGAGGGGGGGGGGGGTGCGGGGAAGAAACAGGGAGCTGGGGGCTGGTTCCAGGGAGAAATCGTGAGAGCTGTTGGTGGGTGGGGGGGGGGGGGGAGAAATCCTGAGAGCTGGTTGAGGTTGGGGGGGAAAGAAACAGAGGGGGGGGGGGGGGGGGAAGAAACAAGGAGCTGGGGGCTGGTTCCAGGGAGAAATCGTGAGAGCTGGTTGAGGTTGTTGTGGGGGGGGAGGCAAGGCAACAGGAGCTGGTTGAGGTTGATTTGGTTCCAAGCAGCTGACGCGCCGCGGGGGGGGGGTTAGCATCGTGATAGGGAGATTGAACTGATAAGAGTTTAAGTTAAAATTTTGTGATTCAATTAGAGGGATGATTTGGAGCTGCAAGTTATTTTAATACATTACTATGTATTACTTGATTGTGATAAGAAAATCAAGTGTATTGTTTTAATATGAAATTGTGCCATCTATAGTTTGCTATGTTCTAACATGATATGATACGTTTTGACATGATATGATATGTTTTGATATGATATAATATGACATAATGTCATAATATGATATGGTGACATGATGATATGATGACATGTAAATATGAAACTAGTAATTGAATTGTTCAATTGGATTGATATCCTGCAGAAATGGATCGCAGTTGGATTCACGAAATAAATCGTGTGTCACAACATTTCAAGGATGGAGTTATCCAATTCCTAGACGTAGCACGTAACTGCTTGAATTCAAATGGTGAAACATTATGTCCTTGCCGCAAATGTGTAAATATACTCATGCAAACCTTGCCTGCCATTCAAGCTCACATTTGTACTTATGATTTCCTCTCAACTTATATCGTTTGGAATAAACATGGCGAGCTTGGACATGTAGCAGTAGAATATTCTGACTCATCCTCAGAATTTGATCAGAATCATTGTGTGAAATTTGTTGTTATGGACTTGATATTCCTTGGAATTATTGGAATTGCTTTGAAAATATTGGATATGCAAGTTTATTGTTGAAATGGATTTAAATTGTTAATGTGTTGATTTTTTGATATGTAATCGCTAATTTAATTTTCTTCTAGGATGATTGGGATTGATATGACAGATAAAAGGATAAGAGATATTATTGACAAGCAATTAAATGAGGCTTGGAAGCAACAAAAGCATAGGTTTTATGCTTGGTACTTGCAAAAGGAGATGGACAAGCTCTTAGGTGCAGATGCTTATGCAAAGCCTCATCCATATTGTAAACCTGAAGATTGGAAGTTCTTAGTCAAAAATTGGAGGTCAAAAGAATGGCAGGTATGATTATTTGATTACATTGTTTTATTGAGTCATGAATTTCTTATGTGTTCATTTGCTAGATTTTCATGCTTCAAAGTTATTAGTTATCTCTTTTTTATTATAGGAAAGGCGAGAGAAGAATATTAAGAACCTCCGCAATAGAAAGACAAAGACTAAGAATGGATCAGTGACAACAGCAAACCATCATGTTCGTCGCAATAGGAATGTCGCTGTTGATAATATCAAAAGTTGGAAGGAGCTTCGTCATGACGAGAAGACAGACAAGTGGACATCCGACATATGTCGAGACCAATATGTAAGTATTTAATTCTAAATTATGATGTTTTGTCCATATTATTGTTATGGAAATGATATCTTTTTTTCATTTCATATTTTTCTCTGATAGGCCCAGATGATGACATATAAGAATGACTCAGAGAACCAGCTCACTGACCTTCAAATTATGGAGAAGGTTTTGGGGCCTCGATCAGCATATGCTCCAGGATGGTCGCGTATTCAAACTAGTCGTCAATTAGGGGAGAGAAAGTTTGTTGAATCTTCTACAATCCACAATGTCGATCGATCCTCTTATGATGAGCTTGTTCAACAGCTTCAGCATGCCAACGAAAAGATCGGCACCATGTCCTCAGTGCTAGAGAATGTTATGGCCCTCATGACTGCAATTGAGACTTCACAGGTTACATCGTCGAGCAACCCTCCACCTTCATCTTCCACTGACATATTGGATGAGAGAGATTGAGTTGTATCTTCCACTAACATCTTGGATGAGAGAGATTGAGTTATCTATGCATTGTTCACTCTTTTAACTTTTTTTAAAGCTGATATCAAATACTTTACTTTGGTTTAAAACATTTCGATTGTATTTTGGATTTTGGACTTTGTTGATGTATTTATTAATGCTATTTAGTTTCATGAACTTTAATTTATAGTCATTCGTAACTAATTTGGCTTTCCACAACGAATTTAATATTAGGAACAAGTTATAATTACAATAATTTTAAATGAATTTGCAATGAAAATAAAATTATTTAGCAACGATCTCTTTTCCGCAATGAAATTAAGTTCGTTGCAGAAACTCATATTCAGTAACAAATTTGACTAAAAAAAAACATTCGTTGCAGCAAACATTTAGTAACGAATTTTGTTTCAGCAACCAAAATAAATTTGTTGCAGAAACTCGACTTCAGTAACGAATTATCATATTTTTTTTGAAAGTAGTAGCAACGAATTTTCTAGATTCCGCAACGAAATGTTTTCGTTGCAAAAGATAGACTTTCTGTAACGAATTGTATTCGTTGCTAAAGTAGTGATTTGAGCTTCAGCAACCAACTTTCTGTAACGAATCGTAACGAATATAAATTCATTGCGAAAAGTTTTTCGCAACGATTTTAGCACTTTCTGCAATGACAAAAATTCATTGTTGAAAGCCAAAAATCTTGTAGTGGATGGGGCAGATATTAGAAGAACTCAAAAGAATTTTGAGATGATCTATTTCCAAGCCAATTCAACTTCAATCTTGTCAATTTCAAGCTTTCTTTAGTTTTTAGTTTTTAACTAGGATTAATGATGTATTTTGATAGTTTGATGTAATGTGAATGATGTAGTTTGTAATGACTTAATGAATATTTTGATGTAATCACTTTGTACTCAATGAATGCAATATGAAGTTAACCTTGTTACTTAAATTTTGAACTTTGAGTTACTCAATTCTTGTGTTTGTATTTTGATGTAGTGATATATGTTGATTTAAGCTAGATGCACCCTCTTCTTAACCTTTTTATTGATAACAAAAAAGGGGAAGAAAGAGTGTTTATGTATATGTACAGGGCAATTAAAAAGTATATGTACTTATACATGCATGGAGCTATGTTAAATAAAAGTAAAGTTACATGGAATTAAATATGCATAAGGAAAAAAGAATGAATGTATATGCCTAAAATTTAAATGAAATTTAAATGAAAGTAAATTAGTTATTATATGCATATCCATAGGGGAAGCTACCTCATTTAGGGGAGCTTAACTATGAGAACTTATTCATTTTAATAATTTATTAATTGATTATGCATATACTCAATATTTTTGTCATCATCAAAAGGGAGAGATTGTTAACCCACTTATTAATTTTGATGATTAACAAAAGTCATGAGTATATTCCTTATGTTACTAATGTAATTGACATATGTTTCAGGAATTTAGAAAGGTAAATTATTCAAATATTATATAGAAAATCAGTTTGAATCAATTTTTAATGGAATATGTCAAAGTTCAGAAGTTGAGCCGACACCCATAGTTATTAGAGCCGACTCCAGAGCGTATCAGAATAGTTTGAAACTTTCGGCACGGTTTAGAGTGGACACCTAAAAAGTTAGAGCCGACTCTAACCTGAGATACAGAGAATTGTTTTCTGCTTCAGATTTTAGAGTCGACACCTGCATATTTAGAGCCGACTCTAACATGAGAATAGAGACTGCATTTTCGAGACATTGTTAGAGCCGACACCCTCGGAGATTAGAGCCGACTCCAGATCGCGATGTGTCGACACCATAAAATATCGGAGCCGACTCCCCGACGAACTTTTTATTACTATTTTTGGAAAAACCGACTTAGAGCCGACACCTGAAAAGTTGGAGCCGACTCCAACCTGTCAGAGTCGATTCCAACGGTCACATTTCTTCACCTATCCTCCAACAGATCTATTTCTTTTCGTGAGGAAGTAATCCAAGTACATTTTAATGGCTATTTTTCACCTAATCTTGGATTAAGAAGGATTATAAAAAGGGGCTTCGTCTATTCAAAAAAAGAACGAGAAAAGAGAACGAGAGAAAAGAAGAAAAAAAAAGAAAAAGAGAGAAATCAAAAAATCCAAAAGAGGAAATTCTCTGAGTCAAAGCCTAATTGTTATTGAGAGATAGAAGAGAAATTCAAAAGCCTTTCAAGATCAATCCGAAGGATTTCCAACGTTTTGAAGAAGAAGAGCAAGAGCCCTAAATTTTCAACCTTCTCTTCACCGAGCCTTGTTCAAGAATCGGAGTTCAAATCTTGATAGCCCATTCAGAAGAGAAGAGGAAAAGAAGAAAAGCCCAACTTCACATTGCTTCAAAACAGGCTTTTCTATTCTCATTTATTCATATTGTTTATTTGCTCATTTGAGAAGCTTTTATTTGCTGTAAACATATATTTGAAATGTTTGTGTTCTAATTCAATCAGGGGGATTGAATTAGTTGAGATAGTTCACCTCGAGGTAAGCTAAGATTAGCTTACGTTAGGTTTTGTGCTGGTGAACCTGTGAAAACCAACTGGGTTCGTTGTGACCCCGGTGTAAAACAACAAGTTCGAGTTGTGATCTTGCAAAACAACTCAGCTATAATCAGGATGATTATAGTGTGGACCCAAGAATTGCTTGGGAGTGGACGTAGGTGTGGCTAACACTGAACCACTATAAACCTCTTGTGTTTGTCGTGCTTATTGCTCTCTCTCTTTTATATTGTGTTCGTCATTTATTGCATCATTTCACTTGTGCACACTTATCTTGAGAAATTGGTTTTAAGTGTAAATTTTTTAAAAGAACCCAATTCACCCCCCTCTTGGGTTGCCATCTGGGCCAACAATATGTTAAAAGAAATAGAAAATAGTCAGATGACTCTTATATAACCACTAAGATGCTAGATTTTTATAATAAATAATGTAGTAAAGAGCAACAACATTCATCATTAAAAAAAAAATCTTGATCAAGGATACAGTTTTTTTTATTTTTATGCATGTCAAATGATACCTGTAATGATCATATGATAATTGTGTCCACTTCTATATATTACTTTTAACTCTAAATTTAAACGGCAAGGATTAATTGCCATTGAAATCGAAATTGAGGAGTTGATTGCAAATTTTTTTAGTTTAGTAAAAAAATATGTAAATACCTCATAATTAAAAAAGATTAAGTGGAATTAACCCTGCAATTTAGTAACAGGTAAAAAAAAATCCGATTTAGCAGAAAAAGAAATAAAAAATTCTCAAAATATATTTGGATTCCAAGCATTTTCCAAGACAAAGGAAATGAAATATATATGTGAACAAAATACAAAAGTGAAACATAAAATATTAAAAAAAGGCTAATTATTAGTTATTTTATATTTTTAAATTTAGACTTAATTATATCAAAGCTAAATCTTGAAGAGCCGCAGCATCTTTACACTCATTAAAACTAATAATAATAATATAGGAGAGCGTTTACCCAAAATAATAATAATTTATTAAAGGAAAGGAAACGTAGGAAAGTTCGAGGCGACTGCAAAAATCTGAACGTGTTAAACGAGGTAGGAAAGGGGTTGCATCGCATATGATGGTAGCTGTCTGTACTCTCCTCTGGACGCGAGTGTGGTTCGAGCTGTACGCTAGCGTTTGGCCAAGCTTGCGGCCACCTGAGACCATACCAACCGAGGACATGATCTTGTCTGCCAGTTGATTGACGCCGTGAAGTTCATCACTTAACAAACATATGCTAAGCGTGCTTCAGGATGGCTAATTGGAACTTTATAAAATCTATACAATCGTATAAAAAATATTGTTTAGAAGTGGATTGGAAAATTTGACTGAGATGTTTGAGTTCGATCGCCGAGTCAGTAATTGAGAACAATTTACTCAAAATTTAGCAATACAGGTCCTTAAGTAGAATCATTGAGTTACAACATGGTAGTCACTTGTCAAGCCTATTCATTATCCCACGCTCGCCCTGGCCACAACTTGGCATTGTTAGCTTCTTTTTTTTTTCCTCAAAAGAAAAATCCTTGGGTCCAGGTGGGGGATAAGATTTACGTGTAGCAAAGGGAGGATAAAGATCACATGTAAGGAATGAGGGCAGAGGAAAGGAAGGATGTTGACAAGGACGAATTATAAATCTAAGAGCTAAAACGTTGTTTTAATTAAAAAAAGTGGAACAAAATTTGTTTGAAATTGAGGAGAATAGTTTGTGTTGGAACTCAAGTACCCTGGCCAAACAATCAAAGTTCTTATTGAGTCGTGGCTGATGTTCCTCGTTTTTGCATTTATATATTGCAATTTGTAACATATCAAAGTATATATAAAATCTTAGGTTTGCTGAAAAATTACACTATAGCATAATGCTTGCAACTGTTCTATTTACATGGTGGTCGTGTGTAAATCCCTGGAGATGTTTCAGGTTCTTGACAATGAGAACTCCAATCGAGAACAGAAGGAATTTTTATCTCTCACATACATTAGAGACCTCCTTCCAGTTGAATGGATTTTCTTGAATCTAGCATGAAGACATGGAACTGTAAAGCTGTTGAAAAATATTTTCAATATATGAGGTTTATTATTGACTGCACCAATTGCTGCTTCAAAATTGTTCCACAAAATAAAAATAAAAAGAAAATATTATTTTGTTCAAGGGAAAAAATAAACCAGCAAACTTTCAAGACATGCATGCACTAAAATTACGAGATTACATAAAAGGAAAGCATCACATGCTTACATGCATTATCTAGAGAAAAGGCTCAGTTTAGATCATTAATAAACTTGAAAATACAAATATTCTGCCACTTAGATTGCTGTCTCTTTTTTTTTTTTTTACTAGCGGGCGATATACTAGTCTAGTGTGAATCATCCCAGATAGATCGGAATACAAAATTTGCTGCAAAACAGTAGGGCAAGGGTCACCCAGCCTCCATATCCAATAACCAGCATGCTGAGCCACTGAAGCAATCGACCGTCGAGTTGGCTTCACGGTATATGTGACGTATCTGGACAGTACCAACTCTCTGCAGATAGACCATATGTCCCTGAGTATAGGATTAGTGGGGCTTTCGGAAACATTCTCCTTTCTCAGCCACCGAATAACCGTCATCGAATCACCCTCAATCACGAATCTATGAGCATGAAGAATCTGAGAGGCATAAGAAATACTGCCCACACAGCATAAAGCTCTATCATAGGGACAGAGGAATCAAGGGTGCCAAAACCACCCCAGCCAGCATTCGCCCTGAGGCCCTCGGATGATGAACGCAGAACCAGCAATTCTTCCACGGACACTCCCATCAAAGTTAATTTTGACAAACCTGGTGGGGGGCTCCTAGGAAATGAAAACCGTATGCCGGTTCGCTGCCAAAGCAGCAGGGGATCCTAGAGGCCAGAGGAGTCAAAAACAACTGCTTGAAAAGCATGGGTATAGTCCGCAAACAATGATCTGATCCTCCTAACGAGCCGATATGAAGAGATAAAATCCTCGAGAAGATGAGCTGGTTCCTCGATATCCAAATCTGATAAACCGTGACCGCCCAGAGACCACGCTTATGCTGAGAGGCCCTTCGGAGATCATGAAAGAAGAGGGATGCGGGGAGCCAGAAGCTTCCACTCTATAAGAATAACCCATCATGTGCCAAATCTGCCTGGCTCTAGGCATATGAAGATAGCATGATCCGTAGACTCATCCTCCAATCCACACAGAGAGCATATGACTGGATTGGCAGACCCCTACGAGAGAGCAGGGCACTCGTCGGAAGACAGTCCCATAGGAGCTTCCAAATAAATAACTGAACCCGGGAATAGTGGGAAGCGACAGATTTAAGCAGCATCCTTCGTGCACTGGGGCTGGGGCCTGAAAACCCTCATAAGGTTCCTATAAGGGCCCTAGAAAGACAAGATCTCTACCATAGCCTAACATCCGCCGAAGGGTCAGAGGTAAGAGGAATGGAGAGAATCCGCCTAGCTAGAGAGCTCGTCACCGAAGAAACTAGTCACCATAGGGGTATGCTAGGAGGGGGGATCTAAAGAAATCAAATCCTTAACCCTCAAATTAATGGGGATATCAATACTAATAAAAGAAGGCCACCGAGATAGAGGGAGCTCAGAAATCCAAGAATCTGAATAATATCAATGGAATGACCATCTCCAATCATCCATGAGATATTCTTCAGGATAGACTCACCATACTGACAAACCTCCTTCCAAAAAGAGGAACACCCCCTGGGCGGCTCTATACACTCCTGGACTTCCAATCACCATACCTCGCTCGCATCAAAGAGCTCCACAAACATTGCGCTCCAAAGAAAACACGATGCATGCCTGGCCAATAGCGCTTGATGCCTAACCAACATAGATTGGATCCCAAGGCCACCTTCTTGAATTGGCATACAGATCATATCCAAGATAAAAGGTGAATGTCGTGCCCATCTTGCATAGAGGCCCAAAGGAAATCTCTAAAGTATCTCTCAATCCTCCTAAGACAGGTAATAGGGATGGCCGCATTCGAAAGCAGATAAAGAGGAAGGGAGGAAAGAACCGACCGAATAATGGTGACTGGCCATCATAGATAAGTCGGTGACCTGCCAACCCTCAATACGCTAGCGACCCTCCTCTCCAGATCCACATAGTTAGAACAACGGAGCATCTACCGGTCATAGGGATCCTCAGATACATAAATCGGTCAGTCTAAGTAGAGATACCCAACATATTGATAATGGCTTCTCTAGTAGATCTGGTAGTCTTCGGGCTGAAGCAAATGAAAGATTTAAGAAAATTGACCTTCTGACCCAAAGCCTGACAGTAACGCTGCAGAATAGAATCAAATGAAGCCGCATTATCAATAAAAGCCTAACCCAAAGAATGCAATCATCGTAAACAGAAGATGAGAGACAGAAGGACCCCCAGCCCCATCCATAAAAGGGACAATCACTCGATCTTGTTGAGCCTGATAGAAAGCTTGAGAAAGATCATCCGCAGCTAGAATGAACAACAAGGGGGATAGGGGACACCCCTGACGTAACCCAACTGAAGAATGGAAAAAACTCAGTCAAACTCCCATTGATGATCAGAGAGAAAGAAGGCCTCTGAATACAAGCCATAACCCACTCAATAAACAACCCATCAAATCCAAACTCCTAAAGAGAACAGTGCAAGAAGGTCCAACTCAGTCTATCATAAGCTTTCTCCATATTGAGCTTAACAGCCATAAGACACCGTCTGGCTGGGGCTCTCTGGAGATCATGCATAAACTCCTGAGTGATGAGGACGTTGTCAGATGGAACGCCCTCTAATGAAAGCCCCCTATTCTACTGAAATAAGATAGGGAATCACCTCATGAAGGCGGCTGGCTAAAAGACGGGTACATACCTTGTACAAAGTAGTGCACAAACTGATGGGCCTAAAATGCTGAGGAAGAGAAGCATTAGAACGCTTGGGCACAAGAGTGATAAGAGTCGATTCCAATCCAAAAGAATGTGTTTAGATTGGAAGACTAACTGGATAGCCTGAACCACCTCCTGCCCCACATATATCAATAGTGATGGAAAAAGAAGGGTGGAAAACCATTAGGCTCCGGGGCCTCATCCAGACCAAGATCCCAGAGGGCTCGGTGAATTTCCTCCATAGTAATCGGCCTGACAAGCATAGCATTTTTGAAGAGGAAACCTTCCTGGAATCAGATACCTGAAAGACCGGAGCACCAACGCCAGTGGACTCCATCCATCTAGACTGAAAGAAATGGAGAAGATGAGTCCGAATAGACTGGATATCCTCTAGGAAATGCCCCTCATCATTAGCTAACCTCGAATCCTATTAGCAGCCCACCACCTCAGAGTAGCCTGGTGAAAAAATATGGTATTGTGGTCCCCTTCACAAATCCACTGAACCCTGGACCTCTACCTCCAATACAACTCATGCTGCCGAAGAAGGGAGTGGTGATGAGCAAGATTCTCGCGCAGCAAGGAGAGATCAGAGTCCAGTAGAAATCCATCTTGGTCCTCCTTCACCTGAAGGGCACTAATAATGGCTTCAACCTGCTCCACTTGCCTAACCAATCCCCAACCTCTAGTCTGTTCCATCTGAAAAGTCTGCGTCTGGCTTTCAAAAGATGACGAGATAACCTATAAAAACATTACCCCTAACAGGAAGGTGCCAAATCTGAGAATAATTGTCCAAGTAGCCGAGTGAAACATTCAAAACTACTCGAATCTAATTGTTTTCTCTAATACTGGTCAGTCCTCTGTAGATATCAAAATGGAGCAGTGATCAGAGGCGATCCTAGGGAGGTGAGTAACAGTAACAGCCGGGTGCCTCTGAAGCCACTGTGTCGTGGCAAGAGCTCTATCCAATCTCTCCTAAACACAAGCAGACCCCTACCGGTTGTTACACCAAGTGAATTGGGCCCCGAGTACCTCAAATCCATCAGCCCAGAAGACCCGATAAAGGTCCTAAATTCACTAATGTCAGCTGAGCCAGTGACTCTTCTACCCCTCCACTTTTCACCAGCCTTAGTGATACAATTAAAGTCACTGGCAATGATGGAAGGAAGCCCTTGAGCAAGGAGGGAAAGCAACTCAGACCAAAGGACCCGTCTCTCCCGATAATCCGTACTGGCATAGACACCGATAGGAGCCAGGGATCAGAAGTCCCCTAGTACAACAAGATCGATCTGCTGGTTACACTGATGGAAAGCTTCAATCGTAATAGCAGAATCACGCCAAATGGCAAAAAAACTCCAGACATACCCGCAGCCTCCACAGCATAGAGGACCAAGTCGGGCAATCTGTCTCCGAAACTGCAACAAATTGTCCCCGACAGCCTCGTTTCTAAAAGAACACATATATCAAAATTATATAATTGCAGCAATCTACCAAAGAGGAAATGAAATGAGGGCTTACTAGCACCTCAAACATTCTATAGTAAGATCTTCATAAACTAGCTGGAGGTAAATGAGCCCCCCTGGTCCTCATCCATAACACTATAAAAAGGAACCCTACAAACCGGGTACCACCCTCAGAATTTTGTGAAGGATAAGCCTGCAGAGCATCTGGATCAATTTCAATTTCAACAGACCTAGGGGAATGAACTGTTGATAAGAAAGCCGATCCCTGACCTATGAAAACTCCAGTGGATGCCTCACTACCCTGATCAGCGGCCCTAATTGGGTAGACCATAACCACCTCCTGACCATTGGCCTGGCAGCAGGAGGGCTGGGACGTCTACCTGAAGAAAGAATTAAATCCACTCTGCAATTGGGGTTAGAGCCCTTGCCTTTACCTTTTCTCTTTTCCACTTTAGAGACCGACCTAGGAGGCAAGCTATCGACAGTCTGGCCCGCTTGAGGGGGCCCGGACACATATCCCTAATTTCCAACTGGCCCCCTTCATTGGAAGCCGATCCCAGAGAGGCAAACGGGTTAAGAGATAGGGTCGGTATTGGATCAGAGATTACACCCTGAACCTACTTCTGCTTCCCACTGACTGAGACCATAAAACCGGCACGAGCCATTTGAACCGACACGGCCACTATACCAGCAACGTTCATCTCCCCTCCCTGCTTTGGACCGACCAAGGCAACATTCGAAGACACAGGGAGATGCCTGCATGCCATCTTCATCGGAAGCTGCCAGCCCTCAGACGGACCCTGCTCCACTGATACGATTGAGAGGCTGGGCTTGGAGAAGAGGCAATGGTGGAGATTTCGGCAAAGGGGCTGCTACAGACCTCTACTGTCGGACTGCAACTATCCATGGCCCAAAAACAGGGCCTCTGGCTGCTTCCTCCTCATCAGTCATGGCCGACGGCGAGCATGAGCCTTCCAAGTGCAGAGATCCAAATTCGGGCATATTCCTTCCAATGATTCGAAAGTATATTGCTGCCAAAACGGCCCCTGAAGCCCCTGAACCCGGTCCCAGGCCGAAGAGGACGTCGAAGATCAACACGGACAGCCACCCTCGCGTAGCCTCCCCTGTCTTCGATTGAGTAGCAACATCAGCTCCACAAAAGATTCTCGCAGGCTCCGAGATAGCTCTGAAGATGTCCTCCTTCCAGAACTTCATCGGGAGGTTGGGCAATCTCATCCATAACAGGGCCGAGGAGATGGAGTCGACAACGGGAAGAACTCCGGTTTCCAAGCTTCCGTCCCTATTATCTGGCCGTTAAAATATCTTGATTTTTCTCATATTGGAAAGCCCCCATATTGTTTTAATGATTGATCTCTCCCCTGCATCAAAAATTTTATAAATTTTAATGGATCCAATTTTATGTCCAGTCCCAGACAACATAGTACTAGTAGATCAAAAGATGTTTATTGGCAGCAGTATCATAGAGGAGGAAGCTCAGTTTATTCTGGCATGAGAAGAGGCAGATCAAACACAGGACTGACTTAAGTAAGAGGAAAACAAACTATGCTAAAAGATCTCTTCAGATTCAAAACAATATTTTATATAACCATAACTTAACCTAGCCAGTAGGAGAATCAAATTCCATAGTTTTCATTAATACTTAACAAGAAGTAGAGAATATAAAAAGAAAGAGAGGACAACTGCCCCTCAAAAAAAAAAAAAACTAGTGATAATTAACAGCCATGCCCTTCCTAAAAAAAAAACACTATCATGCCCCAAAATCCTGATACCAGGTGTTTGAAACGACATACAATAGGGAAAAAGAGTGAGCTGAAGGTACATCTCCATTAATAACCAAAATCTTATTGACTATCAACAATCATGTTGCTGGATTTCAGCGTTGAATGGACCACGATGGATCGGCAACAGCCTTTGCCCAAGCCACCAACTCTTCCTTCATCCTTTGCTCGTCCCTCCAAAGCAAAGGGTCGATCGGCCGATCTTTATCCTCGCCGGGGACTAAAATCATTGCCGGACTCGTCGAGCACATCTCGGAGTGGTTGTCTATAGAACTGGACAGAGCTTGAGCTGCCAAGAACATCTCTGAATAGTCCTGGATTGGCTTTTTTTTTTTTTTTTGGCTTTGGCTTCCTTGGTTTGATGTCCATTGGCTTGGATTTCTAGCTTGTGTTATATAGATGGAAGGAGAGTGGAGACTTGAGACTGGAGAGAGAGGAATGAAGCATGAGGAACATGTGCCCTCCTCAGACCCTTTTCTTTTAAGTCTCGTCCAAGCTACCGGTTGACGTGTAACCGCGCTCCACCGGGATAACTAGATCGATGTGGTTGGATATCATATTCCAACCATCTTCACCATCTCTCCCAAATGACCGTGCTATTCAGATGATATCCAATCGAATTACGTGCATGATAGATGATGTAATTGGATGCATAATTAGTTATGGGATTAGAGTAGGCCTTTTACTTTTTAGATAAAAGCGGCGTAACGCAAGAACTTCCTATTGACTTCATGGTAAAAATAGCTCGCAGCCCTTGATGCACATGAGAAGGGATGGAGGACATGGAAAATAATAATTTTCAACCCTTGTTTCATTCCCATTCGTGCTCCATCCTATCCCATTCGTTTCTATCCCAAATGGCATAAATAAATTTAGTAAAAATTATAAAATTAATAATATAATTAAAAAATAATAGAAAGAAAAGATTAAAAAATGAGAAAAAATTATTAATATAAAGATAATTTACAATTTAAGTGCGGAGCTAATGAGATGAAGACAAGGGTACACTTATTTATGTTTTCATTTTCATTTTATCTCACTAGTAATAAAAAAATAGTTTTTATTTTTAAAGTTTTACCGCATATTCATCTTAAATGCGAATGTTAAGATGGATATGTGGTAAAACTTAAAAGATAGGATTAGAAATAGACATATAAGAGAAATGTTGGGAGTAGTCCCAATTGAAAATAAAATAAAATAAATTTGATTAAGGTGGTTTGAACATATATAATATAGACTTTTAGAGCTTCAGTGAGAAAGAGTGATCTTTTAACAATTTATGGTAAGGATAGAGGTAGAGGTAGACCTAAACTAATATGTAAAAAAAATTAAAAAATATAACTATTTGTAATTTAAATATTGACTTGATCTTGAATAGAGTAGAGTGGAGGAAGCATATTCATATAGCTGACCCATGTAGTTGAAAAAAAAAGACTTAGATGGGTTGAATTGAGAATCTTGTTTTTATAAAAACAGAGAAATTGCCATCCCTCGGCAAAGATAAGTGAAGTCGGAAATTGCCTTGTTGAATTATTTTGAAGAGTTTGTACCATGCAAGTCGCTCATTTTTTTTATTCAACAAAGAATCATTGCATTATGGGGAAGCCAAAAGTTCTCTTTTCCTTCTAAACTCCTCTTTTCATGCTTAAAATAAGACTATAAAGGAAGATGTCTTACAGAACGGAAGCTCTGAAATCTTCTTAAAATACAATTAAAAGGGAGAAAAGCGCTAGTGAAATGCGCCAGCGCATGTGGAGTTCGACGGTCGCATCCTTTGACGTTTCGCCGTTCAATTCACACGACTTCTTATGCATTTCGACTGCTCTCTAGATAGTATGTACTCCATACGCATGAAATAATAGTTAGAAAGCAACATTGAAACATGGATGAAAGTTAAGTTTAGAAAAGATGGCAATCGTTTTCAATTTAGATATTTTCAGATTTAAATCACTTTCAAATTTATTAAGAATTCAATGCATGTTTTCTTCTTATTTTTTAAATTTATTAATGATTAATTTAATCATTTTTTACCTATTTGTTACTAATTATTAGAGCAGATAGATATAAAATTATAGTATAATTAGATACTAATAGAAATAATAATTTTAAATTTATAAAAATTTAAAATAATATAACTAAGAATGGTTTATAAAAGTATATTTAAAATTAAATAAATATTAATATTAAATTATTAATAAGCTTATAAAATAAATTAAGCAAATGTTGAAAATATGCTTAGACCTATAAATTAAAAAGAAATCTATGCTTACTTCTACTTTGTCATTTTTATTATTTAAGGGTGTTTGAGGCTATTGATATCATCATTCAATAATACTTAACTTAAAAAATTATATTTTTAATCTTATTTTTGGAATCACATTATCATTGATTATATTAATTATATATCAAAATATTAAAAATATTAAAAATATAAAATTAAAAATATATCTTACTCAAATATAATTTTTGGATGATTTTGAATTCGGGCCATTTTAACTTTGGGTCAAAAGAGTAAAACTTTAACTCTATAATTTCAAGTGGGTTCGGATCAAGTTTATGTGTCGAATTTAGTTTCTACCACCAAAAAAATTTAGGAAATAATTATAGATGAAGGATCGGTAACATAATAATTTGTTTCGTTTGTTGTGATGATATTTAGTGGAGGATTCATGTATAGACCATGCTAACTTTGGGAAAGGCTAGTCCAAGCAACCATAGGCACCATAAATGGGCAAGTTGTTCATTACTTCATCTGAGTCAATTATCTTCCCTTCTATCAAGGAAATATTTTATTTCTAAGAAGGCAAGAATTTCTACGGAGAAGCTGCTGAAAGGGCAATCAGAGCTAATGGGCCAATCCTTTTTGCAAGAACTTCTCAAACGTAGGGTTTGTTACATTAAAGAATATCCGCTTTGATTGAGAAAATTACAGGAGTTTACAGAAAAGTTCCTTTGGTAGATAACCTCCGACTGGGGAATTAACACTCTTAGAAGGTCTAATGAAAGAAAGCAATTTTTCCAAATCATTTCCTAGATCCATGAAATCCTATCTTGAACCAGAATTAATCTGCATTCATTTGTGATTCCCTCGTAAGGAGAAGATAATTAAGATGCATGGGGTTTTGGTGGGTGGGGCTGGGGACGGAGGATGGCTTTTGCAAAACAAGTGCTCTACCTAATTAAAATGACTGAATACATATAATTCAAAAGTTATCTGTTTTAGATATCATTAGTTGTAACTATACATTAAAAACCTTGTTATTCTTGTTTAAAGACTACATTGGTTATTTGTTGCAATCTAACACCTTTCACTTGAAAGATAGAGGAAATCAACTGTGCTATACCAGTTTATGAGTTTGCTTGGATTCATACGATGTTTGCAGTGTTATGTATGCATGCATCGGTATATATGGGGCAAAAAAAAAAAAAAAAAAGAAAACCATTTCTATTAGTATGATTATTTTCAGAAAAACACTACAAAACTAGCAAACATGACCTTTCTTTTCAAAGGACTGGGGAAAAAGATAAACAGTATGCTCCAAAGAAAAGAGCATCAACAGGCGTACATGAGAGAAAAGATTGAGCTGCTATAAATTAAAGGAAGTAGCAAACATGACAAAATTTTCATAACTTCTTTAATCCTTCTGTTTGGTGTTGCTGTGATATGATGAGTTCACAACAGAAGAAGCAACGGCTTTAGCCCAAGCCACCAACTCTTGCTTCATCCTTTGCTCGTCCCTCCAAACCAATGGGTCGATTGGCTGATCTTTTTTATCACCGGAACTAAAAGCAGTGTTGGACGTCGACTAAAGAACAGCTTAGTCTGGTTGTAGGGAGTGCTGGCAGTGGCTTCATGAGATCCCAAAGCCATTTTCCAAGAGCCTGAAATGGCTTTGGTGTTAATTAGCTTCCTATTTGTTGGTGCCCACTGGATTGTAATTTGCTTGATTTTTTATATAGAACAAAGCAAACAGGGATTGGATGGAGGTTCACACCATCGAATGAGACGCGTCGCGAGGAACACGCACGGTGTGGAAATAGGACACGTATAATTAATTATATGGAAAGAGAGGCCTTTCAAAGTTTCATCAATCAACAACCGTGTGGACGTGGGAATGATTAGGTTATGACTACCCTCTGTTAGACGACGAATCCTTCACCGCATTACTTTGATAGGGCTGACTATTCACTATTAGGATATTTTGTATGGGAGCTTCTGCACCGTAAAAATTGCTCTTCTACAGCCCTAAAAATTTTTAAAAAATTTATTTTTCTAAACTGCCCTCCCCCTCCCCACACCTCCTTCGTTCTCTAACGGAACCCTCTCTCTCCCTCGTTCGCTCCAGCAGCCCCCTTGTTTCCCCCATTTGCTTTGACGCTCCCCTCCTTAGCTTCCCCTCTTCCTCGATCGATCCCACCCAAAGCACCGGAGCACTAACCCCCCTCCCAACTTCCCCTTACCTCGATGCTTTGGGAGGGAGGGGTCCGTTGGAGCGAACATGGAAGGAGAGGCACTGCCGGAGCGAACGAGGAGAAGGAGGGAAAGCCGGGAGAGGGTCTGCCCAAGCGAACGGGGGTGGGGGGGGGGGGGCGAAGCACCGGAGCGAACGGGGGAGGGAAGGAGGGGGGCGAGGGTTTTAAGAGTAGTTTAGGAAATTAAAAAATTGAGGTTGTAAAGAGCATTTTTGCGGTGCAAATAGATGCTCTCCTTTTGTATGGATGGGAAATGTATGTAATTTAAAGCCCTTATTATTCAGCGAATCAAAGAGAGTGTAAGAAAGAGGAAGAAATTATTCACGTATA
>UESW01004155.1:74052-190440 GCA_900491605.1 Calamus simplicifolius
CGACGATCTGACTGTTGCGATCGATCCAAGCCGTGATCCCGATCGGCCACGACCGATCTCGGACAGTTGCAATCCGTCCGAGATTGGCGACGATCCAATGGTTGCGATCGATCCAAGGTTACGATCGATCCAAGCCCTGATCCCGATCGGCCACGACTGATCCCGGACCGTGGCGATCCGTCCGAGATCGGTGACGATCCAACGGTTGTGATCGATCCAAGCCCTGATCCCGATCGGCGACGACCGATCACGGACCGTGGCAATCGGTCCGATCGGCAAGGTCCGACGGTTGCGACCGATCCAAGCCGTGATCCTGATCGGCCACGACCTATCTCGGACAGTTGCAATCCATCCGAGATCGACGATGATCCGACGGTTGCGATTGATCCAAGCCCTGATCCCGATCGGCCATGACCAAACTCGGACCGTGGCGATCCATCCGATCGGCGACGATTGACTGTTGTGATCGATCCAAGCCCTGATTCCGATCGGCGACGATCGATCGTGGACCGCGGCAATCGGTCCGATCGGCAAAGATCCGACGGTTGCGATCGATCCAAGCCCTGATCCCGATCGGCCACGACCTATCTCGGACAGTTGCAATCCGTCCGAGATCGACGACGATCCGACTGTTGCGATTGATCCAAGCCCTGATCCGATCGGCGATGACCGATCGCAGACCGCGGCAATCGGTCCGATCGGCAAAGATTCGACGGTTGCGATCGATCCAAGCCGTGATCCCGATCGGCCACGACCTATCTCGGACAGTTGCAATCCGTCCGAGATCGGCGACGATCCGACTGTGCGATCGATCCAAGCCATGATTCCGATCGGCCACGATCGATCTCGGACAGTTGCAATCCATCCGAGATCGGCGACGATCCGACGGTTGCGATCGATCCAAGGTTGCGATTGATCCAAGCCCTGATCCCGATCGGCCACGACCGATCCCGGACCGTGGCGATCCGTCCAAGATCGGCGACGATCCAATGATTGCGATCGATCCAAGCCCTGATCCCGATCGGCGACGATCGATCGCGGACCGCGGCAATCGGTTCGATCGGCAAAGGTTCGACGGTTGCGATCGATCCAAGCCGTGATCCCGATCGACCACGACCTATCTCGGACAGTTGCAATCCGTCCGGGATCGGCGACGATCCGACGGTGCGATCGATCCAAGCCCTGATCCCAATCGGCCACGACCGAACTCGGACCGTGGTGATCCATCCGATCGGCGATGATCCGACTGTTGCGATCGATCCAAGCCCTGATTCCGATCAGCGATGACCGATCGCGGACCGCGGCAATCGGTCCGATTGGCAAAGATCCGACGGTTGCGATCGATCCAAGCCCTGATCCCGATCGGCCACGACCGATCTCGGACCGTGGTGATTCGTCCGAGATCGGCGACGATCCAATGGTTGCGATCGATCCAAGCCCTGATCCCGATCGACCACGACCAATCTCGAAACGTGGCGATCGGTCCGATCGGTGACGATCCGAGGGTTGCGATCGATCCAAGCCCTTATTCTGATCGGTCACGATCGATTTTGGATCGATCGCTATTTAACATAATTAATTTTTTTAAATATAACGACGCAAAGGGTTGCATCGTATTTTTTTAATTGATAATTATAATATAAAAAATTAACTTTAATTCTAATAATTACGATGCAACAAGTACGTCGCTATATTAAAACATAATTTTCCTAATTAATATTTTCGCTTATTACATTGCTAATGCGTCGCTATTTAACATAATTAATTTTTTAAAAACATTGCAACTCACTGTGTTACGTCGTAATTATTTTTTCTCATATTTATAATTATAAAATTTAATTTTATTTAAAATAATTGCGACGCAGTTATTGCGTCGCTAAATTAAAAATAATTTTAATTTATTTTTTGGTTTATTGCATCGCTAATGCGTCGCTATTTAAATATTTAATTTTTTCCAAAATATTGCGACACACTGGGTGGCGTTGCAATATTTTTTAAAATATTAGTACTGTAAAAAATATATTCCATTTAAATTATTTGCGACGCAATTTTTTCGTTGCTAAATTAAAAATAATTTTCTATTTTTCTAGTTTATTGCGTCGCTAAGGCGTCGCTATTTAAAATATTTAATTCTTTTCAAAATATTGCGACGCACTGGTTGGCGTCGCATATTTTTAAAATATAATACTGTAAAAAATATAATTTCATTTAAATTATTTGCGATGCAATTGTTGTGTCGCTAAATTAAAAATAATTTTTCTATTTTCTAATTTTATTGCGTCGCTAAGGCGTCGCTATTTAAATATTTAATTCTTTTCAAAACATTGCGACGCACTGTTATGCGTCGCAATATTTTGTAAACTATTTGTACTTTAATCAATATAATTTTATTTAAATTATTTACGACGCATTTGTTGCATCGCTAAATTAAAAATAATTTTTTTTATTTTTAATTTATTGCATCGCTAATGCGTCGCTATTTAATATATTTAATTCTTTTAAAAACATTGCGACGCACTGTGATGCATCGCAATATTTTTTCCAATAATTAGATTTTATAAAATTTAATTTCATTTCAATTATTTGTGACGCAATTGGTGCGTCGCTAAATTAAAAATAATTTTTCTAATTATTTATTTTATTGCATCGCTATTTAAAATATTTAATTATGTTAAAAACATTGCGACGCAAATATTGCGTCGCAATATTTTTATTGATATTTATATTTCATAAAAATTAATTTAAAAATATTGCGACGCAATATTTGCGTCGCAATATTAAAAATTTAAATTTTTTATTTTTTGGTTAATTGAGTCGCTAATGAGTCGCTAATGCGTCGCAATATTTTGTTGTCACAAAGGCATCGCAAAGAGGTCGCAATTTAGCGACGTAATTTTGAGTCGCTAATTTGCGTCGCTATTTCAGTATTTTCTTGTAGTGATCTATTCAATCATGCCAATTTAGGGTCCTTTAATCATTAATTACATTTAACTCATAATATACCATGGCAATAAAACATGCATGCAATACACATAAGCAATAAAAAAATAAATAATAATAAATTGTTGTGCTAGCCCAAACAACGAAGGCATTCTGGAATCATAATGAAATATTAATCAGACCACAATCATCTTGACCGTCCCTTTCAAATTAACAAGATGCCTCAAGCCCCCATAAACATAAGTGCATAGTAGGATAAGAGTGTTATGTTGACCTTCAACCACCACGAGCTCCATTCTTAAATGCCTCATTTAAACATCTCTTCCATCTAAATAGATCTTTCTCTCTCATCCTTCAATCTTTCCGTTACCTTTAATAAATCCATTCAGACCAGAACCTTAACCTTCCTAACGTCTTGAGGTCTCATGCCGTGGAGTCCCTTCTTCTCACGTGGAGTCCGGACGGAAGAAGGGAGGCATCCTTCTTTCTTTTTGTTCGTTCTCGGCACCAGACGGGCCGAATAAGAAGTCATCCGAACGGAAGAAGGGAGCCCAACGTCTGAGTTGCTTCCGTGGATTCCTTTCGTTCCTGGCATCAGACAGACGAAGGAGGCCAACGTCAATCGTCCAATTTCTTTTCTTCGTTGAGGTCCGAGCATGGAGTCCTTCCAATCTTGAAAGAAGAGAGGAAAAATCATCCGAGCGTGGAGTCCTTCCAAGAGGTGGAAGGCCAACCGTCTCCCAATCATCCGATCTGGTTACCCATCGTCCAATCCCAACGACTCTTTCGGAAGGAACCGCGTGGATTCCACGGAAGAAGGGAGTCCGTCTATATTCCTTCCGTTACAAGAAGATGGCAGAAACTCGTTCCCAAACGCGTGTAGCAGAAGGACAAAAAATGTCCTTCTTCATCGTTGAGTTCGGACGTTCAAGGAAGTAGGGAGGAAAAAACGAACGGAAGATCTATGGCCTATTCTATTATTTTTCATCTTCTCTAGAGAGAGGAGGCGTCCATGTAGATTATTTATTATCAAAACCAATGCTCTGATACCAGTTTTTTGTTGGATGGATAGATGGGATTACTGATGATTAGATAAGATAAGAATTTTAATTTTGCTATGGTTATCTTCAACTCGGATAAAACGAGTTGGAGGTTCTGATCTCCGGTGAGATCCTCATGATTAGAACAATCCGATCAAAACTCTTATCATAAAAAAGATAAGCGTGGATTAAAATATTAAATCCGATTGATGCGAAAGCGATACCTACCAATAATCTGAACAATCATGGCAATCATTACTTGATTAGAAAAAATGATTGCGTACCTTTTACTAAAGATTTCTGTTGGATTTCCTTGTGAATAAGAAAACGTCCGTGCGTGAAGACTCCTCTGCATGAAGGCTTCTGCACCAGAGATTCCTCAAAGGAGTGGAGAAGCTCTCTGAGATCGTTGATTTCTTCTTAGGAATAAACGGATAATCTTTAATCATCAACTCCCTGAATGAGTAAGGGGTATGGCCAAGGAAATAAGCAAGGATTTTTTTGGTGAATAAAAATCAGTCGAATTCTTTTGTGTTTCTTTCTTCTGGATCTCTCTGTCTTTACTATTCTTAAAAAATAGATAAAGATGGGCGGATGAAAAATGAAAAAAAAAATTACTCTCTCCTTTCTCTGATCATGGTGCTCACTATTTATAAATGGGAAGCGATACTCTGATCGAAGAAGCGTCGCGTCCCTACGGGAGAGACGCTTCTCATCATCATCCAAGATGCACGAAGAAGACACCGCTTCATGCAAAAAAAACGTTGTCTCTTCTGTGCCTGATCTGAGAACATTATGCCCAACTTACAATAGGCCCACTAGTCTAAAGGCTCATTGGGACCGAGGCCCATAGAGCCTAAACCCAAAGTCCTCAACCACCCATGGCCTCCACTTGGTCACGGATCCATGTTACGGAGTTTAGTTCATTAAGAAACTTTTCTCCAAATTTTTCAAAAAAAAAACACAATATTAGGTGGCATTACTTGCTCATCGCATCACCTAAAATTTTAAAAAATAAATTCTTAAAATTTAGGAGCGAGTTTCCTTTTATGGTCTACACCTTGGACTTCGCGGGACACACATAACCTAGCTCCTAAGAATATTGTCCTTACACCGCCATTCCCTATGACTCGGGATATATTCTTAGTCGTGATTTATTTTCTCCAAAAAATCATAACTGCACTACAGGATATGCGCGACATTTACGTCGAGATAAAATAAATTGTCACATAAGACAATCCCATCCTGACCTACGAGATCGATACGCAAATGGTTCCTTCATGCGACACTCGAATATTGGCATCAAGTAATTTGTGTACTATCACTTGTCCAATATCCATCTAACACCTTGAGCTCTAGGTTCCCTCATATCCATCCACTGAGCATCATGAATCAACCCGTCGATTGATCATGTCTACGCTCGATCTATAAAGATCACTATGCATAGTTTTAAAATAGATTAATTTAAACCTCTCAAGGGAGTGTTATTACTTTCTCATGGAAAGTACATGAATGACTATATTGCAAGTATGTTCTTAGACCCTAGTAGCATATGCCCAACCCACCGAGTATCAATCATTTATGGATTTTGCTCATTTGGTGAATCAAAGCATATACGCTATAAATCTGAGTTCAGTGACTTGCTCAAGCATAAGAACAATCGTACTCTCATAGCTATGAGTTAAATTTCATGATAGTACATTTTCAAAATTTATTTTCATGTAAGTCCGTTAATACGCAATATGCGTAGTGTATACTAATTCAAGAATCCCTCTCAAATAGTCAAGACAAACTATTTCCCCAATTAAAAATTACGTATACTTCAATTTCTCATAATAAAGCGCCTAACTTTATTAAAATTGTGACAATTGTATTTTTAATGTAATAAAATAATCTCGTATCTTCTGTACTCATGTGTGAAGCATCTCGAGCACTCAAGATCATTATTTCTAACATTCGTAGGAGAATTACATACAACAAGCATATAGGATGCAAATATCAAATCATTTATTATATATCATCTGATGTCAATCATCATAGAAAAATTATGTCTTTTAGACCATAATTTTCAACACATTTGAATATAGTCAAGTTTGGATTCAGTCACCTTTTCTATCTTTGGATTCAAACAATTATCGAATTTTAAAGATGAAAAAGATGGAAATGATGAAGCGGCTCCGAGATCCAAATGAAAATGTAGCTAAGTATGCATATGTGTGTATGTATATGTAAGAAACAGAGCTTATGCTAATATGTATTTAATTTCACATCATTTGCATGCTATGTACATCTTAGAAGCTTAATTATATAAAATTAAGTAATCTTAAAAATATATTTTGATTAAATTATTTTGACAGAGTCATGGAACAGATATACCTCATCTTAATGAGCCAAGAATTACCTTGCCATGATGGCTATATATACAAGACTTGTTATACTTTAGGAGTAATAAATAAGAGTAATCATCTTGAACTTGAACTTATTTTGAAAGATAATAGTGAAGCCTGCATGCAAGATAGCTAAATTGGACCATGTTTTTCCTCAGCATAACATAACTGATCCAATAGAGTGCAAAAGAAATTATCTTGCTAGAAAAAAACTTGAAAGCGAGGTTTTTACAAATACCTCTCTTCAAAACCAATTTACTTTCTTCAAAATCCATACACAAACTCTGATGCGAAGTCTCTATTTATGCTAATAATAATACCCCTTTCTCTAAATTTGGGGCATATCTCTTTTCTACCAAAGAGATCAATTTTTTCAAAAAACAAAAGAAATAAAAAATTTCAAAAATGGTACGAAGCTTGAACTGAACTCTTACGTCAAAGTTATCTGCTGCTATATCACCCAACTCTTGATAAATTATAAGCTATGTCCAGATAACATTTACTATAAATAATAGAATGAGTTTGACTTGTTGTTCTAGAGATATAAACACAAATTGAAATTGCTCAAGTCCATAGACTTATCCGTAAGTTATCATTTCGTAGATATTAAAAATTATCCACGGTAAAAAAATTAAAAATACAATATAAAATCGTGCTTTCAAAAAAAATTCAAAATTAATTTTGGATATGAGGAACTTTGCTTTCAGATTCTTTTCAGACCTATCCAAATAGCTCATCAAATCAACATCAGGTACAATAATCCTTTTAAATCATTGGCTGGACTCGTAAAAATAATTTTTGATAGTTAAGATATAGCTCTATCCAATCTCACATGAATTTGACCTCATAATTAAATGGCTCATTTAGCTATTCCCTAATCTTCATTGGGATTTTTATATAGGCTCCTAGGTTTGTTGCATACTCCGGCCATCTAAGCGATGCCTTAATAATATCTGATTTGAAACAGCCTGAAACAATTTTCAGCCCACGCCAAATCATATATTTCCACGTTAGTACATAGACTGAGCGCATATAATCTATAGAAATTCATCTAGTTATAAGGTTCAAGGTTTCATTACCTTAATATTAGATACACCAAGAGAAAATAATAGTCTAGAAAAATAAGTGGACAAGAAATTATTTAATTAATAGAAGATGAATAAAACACTGAAATTGTCAGGAAAAAGTCACCCACATAACGTACGTTTAGATCTTCTATTTGTCCTCTTGTTAAAAATTTGAACACGAGAACCATGTAGTTCATGATATTTCTCTTTGTCGAGTCCTAAGTCACATCTAGAATTAAGGTCGAAGTTTTGGTCAAGCCAGATCCAAACTTTATTTATTTTATTTATTTAATCATTGGCACCTAGTGATCACTCATATAACTCATTGCAAATTCTTGCTTTGCAATACACGGCTGCCGGCCAGACAATAGAATCGTAATTTTTAATATTATGAAAACCAAACTATCAAGCTCCACAATGCAATCCATTTTAACTGAGTCCAAATGAGTACAAAACTTATTTCTCCTTATTTAAAAAAGAAAGGAAGGGAAAACCCATCCAGAATCCATTGAGATACTGAAAACATATACAGACAGCAGAAATAAAGGAGACGGAATCCTTCTCACCCTTCTTCTGCTGCTTCTCAGTGAATAATGAGCTGATAGAATTAAGATTTTATTGAAAATAATATTCTCTCCCAAAAAAAAAAATTTTTTCTCAACAAAAGCTGGTCAACGACCGGCAAAGAATGAACACCCTAAATGGAGGGGAGAAAAAGAATAAACATGAAGGCAAGAAGGCAACTTTGTGCAGTTCGCACTGCTATCAACAAGAGCGAGACGTTAGCCAGCTTATGATAATCTAATTAACTGACTCATTTGAAAGAATTCTGGGCTATATTATATATGAACACAAAGCATCACTCAGAAAACTTTTTCTCGTATCCAGGAAGCGACAGCTTTGGCCCACGCAATCAATCTCGTCTTCATCTCCTCTTCATCAACTCTGCATTCACGAACACCTTCTTTGCTCTCCATTCCCTCCTGGAGGACCAACAGATGCGGCGGATAAGCGTCATCCAATGTTTCGAAGTCTATATCACATTCGGCATAGTCGGCACCGGCCATGGCCAAAGCTTCAAGTGATGCACCCATCTTCTTCCTCTTGCTATATATCCTTCTCTTCGCACACTACACCCAAAACAAGAAAGAACCTATTCGTGCTTTCAGATATGAAGTCTATTTGATGGCTAATAACAATCTAATGGTGGTGTTCGTATATAGCCAATGGTTTTTTATTTCAATTAGCAGTGTTTGGTCTATTGTATACTAGAGGTCACGGGTGTCATAGACTAGGAATTTTCTTGGGCTTTGAAGACATAAATTACACGATTAAGTTCATGGAACCATGAAAAAAGAGTTGACCAGACATGGGAATGTTCATTGGTAGCGGTTTTTTAATTTTTATCCCCTACGTCCACACGTGGGATTCCCTTGAAAAAAAAAAAGAAAAAAAAAAAAGAAAGAAGGTCCCAACCACATGATGTCATGGAATTGGTCATTGTTAACACCATCCATGTTGTGCTGCACGTACGTCACATGATGCATAAAATATGTTCGATTATTATGGTTGCATGATTAATGTATTAGCAGTCAAAATCCAATAGGTGGTGGCGATTACAGAATATATATATATATATATATATATATATATATATATATATATATATATATATATATATATATATATATGTTCTCTGTTGTTTTGGTCACATGATTTTGTTAGCAATCAACTCCGTGGTTGGGCCAAATCAAGTCTACATTCGCCACACTGGCACTCGCTACGTTTGTCTCACGAGCAATTAAGGTATTAGCCTTAATGGACGTCAAGGAAGACTCCGTACTGCTCATAACTCTTAGAGGACAGTCACGGAAAGCCAAAATTGTACGGCAGCTTGGGTGCAAAATCTTAAGAGCTAGATTGAGGGTATTTTATTTTTTAAAGAAATGGTCAGCAGAAAGGATTAAAGGGAATAAAGAAATCAAACAAACCTCCTACGGTGAAAAGGCCTGTTGCGATGTGGTGGCGATTCGGAGCGGAGCTCAACTGAGGCGATTCGGAGGCGATTTAGCATGATCCCGTCACCGTGTGGATCCCGTCACGCTTGTGTCAGAAAGTGTTAATCGGTCACCGGCTGATTCTATCACTGCCTGTGTCAGAATCACGGTTATTTTACTTCGCCGATTGCTACAGTATTCTAAGGCGTCTGCTACATCGGTGGGACTGCTTTAAGATTGGTGCACGGGCTGTCTTCGTCCTGATCTCCGGCGGGTTGCTTCCTCAGGCGACCACCGCTTAGCTGATGATGGCGGAAAGGCAATCCGTTCTCCAGCCCAGTTTGGATCGTCGAGCTGACAGCGGAGAGGTGCCTCGGCGGAATGCTGGAGGTGTCTTCTCCTGGATATCTCCGTCGCCGTTTCCTGAAGTTGTTGCTGGACTGAAACGGGCATTTTCGGAGGTCATTCAGCTTCCCACGGAGGCTATTGACAAGGAGTCGGAGGAGTGGTCTTCTTCCGGCGTGATTGTGCGGCCACTCTCGTGAGGGTTCCCCCGGAAGCCATGCTCAGGGAATTCCGTCGGGCAGGCCTTGCTGGTCGGATCGATTCAATTGCTCTGGCCCATCGAACTTTCATGGTGAAATTCAAGCTTCCGACTGCTCGTTCTGCTGCTCTGCTGCAGCCTTGGATTGTAAATGGCCAACCACTGGCGGTGGAGCCATGGAGGCCGGACTTCGTTCCCGCGGAAGATTGCTTGCAGTCAGCTCTGCTCTGGCTTCGTCTTCCTAACCTCCCGATTGAATACTGGAATGAGGAGACTCTTCGTTCTATTCTATCTGTGGCTGATCAATTTGTGGAGGCCGATGTTTACACGAAGGAGAGACACGGGGAAGCTTTGCTCGAGCCTGCGTCAGGGTGGATTTGAGTAAGCCGCTCCAGCCGGGGGCGAGGTTCCGAGCTCATGAAACACCCTTCTGGCAGCAGTTTGTTTACGAGCATGTCGACTGTATCTGTTTAACTGTATCTGCTCGAGCTGTGGATCTCTCCACTCGGTGGGCTCTTGTTCGTCTCCTCTGCAGCCAGGGTCCTCTGTTGTGACTCCTCTGTTTGGGCCTTGGATGGCCGTGCTCCATTAGAGGAAGACGCCCCCTGTTCTGCGGAAAGAAGGGGTTACTTCGGGTCACGCCATGGCTAAAGAGTTGAAGGGCAAGGGCAAAGCTTCTGCTCAGGGAGATCAGGAGGGCTGGAGGAAGCCAGGGAAGGTCTCTCGTAGGAAGGCTGTGCCGTCGTCTTCTCTTCCAAATGTGGCGATCATCCACTCTGAGAACGTTTAGGAGGTGGGAATGTGCCGGGAGACTGTATCTGTGCCAGTCACTGATCATGTTGAAGAAGAGGCTGGTCATTCTTTTGTGCCGGCTACTGTTCATCCTGAAGCTGTTATTATCAATCATGTTGTGTCGATCACTGTTCATCCTATAGCTAAGACCTCTTCTGGGGACCATCTGACTGTAGCCTTCCATGCTAACTCCTAAACGGCCTCCAAGGGATGAAGGAAGAGTCATCCCACACTGAATCAGAGCAAGAAGCATGGTTCCAATGAATCTTCCTTCCTATTTAAGGCTAAGCTCTCTACTAATCAATCCAAGACTCCAGCATTGTCTCAGGATGCCGATCCTCCTACTCTTATTGGATCTAAGTTGCCAGGGAATGGGAAAGTGGCTGTGAATCCTTTTACTCTTGTTGGTACGGATCGTTGGGCCGGATGTCCCAAGATCCGGGAGGATGCCAATCCAGCCTCTCTAAAATGGGCTCGGTCTATAGAGATCAATGGGATTAGAGTGTCCTCTAAGGTGTCGAAAGGAAAGGGCCGGCTGCCTTCTTCAAGGAAAGGCCCATCTGTGGTTACTGATCCTCTGGCATCTGGCCTCTCCCAGGGCAAAGATGATCATGAGATGGCTATTATAGCCTTGAAAGATGCCTTAATTGATTCCCCTACTGTCTCTCGGGGAGTTGGACCTCTTCCTAGGGATCAATGTGGTGTTGCTCCCATGGAGTCAGTTCAGCAGCTAGTATCCCTTGACCAGCAAAAGTGTCAGTTGTCTGATCAGGTATTACAGGGGCAATGTCCTGATTTCGAAGACAATGCTGACATGGTAATGGCAGGGGCTCCGGATGGGGCCTAAGTTATTCTTTGGGTTTCTTTAATGAAGATTCTCATTTGGAATTGTCGTGGAGCGCTAAAACCATCTTTTTGGTCCTCCTTTGGTAGACTTTTGCAGATCTATCATTTTGATATATGTGTTCTATTGGAAACTCGGCTGTCGGGACTTAGTCTTCAGCGTTTTCGGTGGCGAGTCTCCCAAAACTGGTCTTCCTATGCTGTTGAATCTAATGGTCTCTCTGGGGGTATTATGGCTCTTTGGCGGAACCCTGCTATCCGAGTCGATGCTTTTCACCATAATCATCAGCAAGTGGCCTTGGTTATTTTGGAGGGTATATCTCCACCATGGCTGCTTTTGGGTGTCTATGCCAGTACTGATTTTTGTCAGCGGCATAGTCTCTGGTCGAAGATTCTTACTTTGTTGGGCCAGGGCATCCCCGCTCTCATTGCTGGTGATTTTAATTGTATTGTGGACGCTTCTGAGAAACGCGGGGGACGTCGATTTGTGGATTCTTCGAACTCCGTTGAGTTTCGATCCTTCATATCCTCAGCTGGTCTTTTTGATCTGGGCTTTTCGAGGCCATAGTTTACTTGGTGCAATAATCGTAGTGGGTCTGCTCGCGTGTGGGAGCGCTTGGATCGGGCTTTGGCTTCCTCCTCTTGGATGCAGTCATTTTCCTGTGCGACTACCACTCATCTTCCTCGTATAGCATTGGATCATTGTTCCCTCCTTATATCGACTGAGGTGTCATCTCCTAGGCGGAGGCCTTTTCGGTATGAGCAGTTTTGGTCGTGTTATTCCTCGACTTGGTCCTTAATAAGCAGGTGTGGCGTATGCCAGTTAGAGGAAATTCTACTTACCGTCTCACTCGCCGCTTAGAGCTCACTAAACGGAGGCTCTTATGGTGGCATCGAAGAGAGGTGGGGGATATATTGCAGCAAGTTCAGGCTATGGAAGCTGATATCTCTACCCTTCAGGCGAAGGAGGATGCGGAGGGTCATCTATCTGATACTGATCTTCAGTCTCTTAGGAGTAGTTTGGCATTGCATCACTCCTTGCTCCGTTAGTGGGAGATTTATTGGCGATAGCGGTCTCGGGTTCAGTGGATCCGGGAGGGTGATTGGAACTCCAGGTTCTTTCACCAGGCCACTGTAGCTCGGCGTGCAACTAATCGGATCCGACGTATTACTGATATGGATGAAAATATCCTTGATGAAGACGGGGCTATTAGGGAGCAACTTTTCCGTTTCTTTCAGTCTCATTGGTCGGAGGTGTTAGTCTCAGATTCCCCCATTATCACTGCTACCGAGGCTGCCAGGGTTTCTGAGAGTGATAATGATTTATTGATTCGAGAGATCCAAGCGGAGGAGATTCGTTCTATGGTGTGGGCTTTGGGGCCAGATAAAGCTCCTGGGACAGATGGCTTTCCGCCTTTCTTCTTTCGCCACTGCTAGGATATTGTTGGGCAGGATGTTATCTCGGCTATACGACATGTTTTTTCTACTAGAACTATTCCTCCTGATTGGCAGAGGACTTTTCTTGCCCTTGTTCCTAAAAGAGTTAATGCTTTTCTCCCTCAGCACTTTAGGCCGATCAGCTTGTGTACCACCCTGTATAAAGTCTGCGCTCATATCTTGGTCTCTCATATGCAGGGAGTGATCCCCCGTCTTATCTCTCCAGAGCAGGGAGCTTTTATTCGTGGGCGCAGTATCACTGATAATGCTCTTATTGCCCAGGAGTTTATGCACGACCTCCAGCGTGCCAATCGTCAGCAGCCTCTTATGGCTGCCCAGATAGACATGGAGAGAGCGTATGATAGGATGAGCTAGATTTTTCTCCGATAGACTTTGAGGGTGTTTGGGTTTGCTGAGCTGTTCATTGAATGGGTTATGGCTTGTGTTAAGGGCCCACATTTTCTATCCTTATTAATGATAGTATGACTGAGTATTTTCCCTCTATTGTTGGTCTCCGACAGGGATGCCCTCTATCTCCGTTCCTTTTTATTCTGTGTGCTGATGATCTCTCTCGTGCGCTTCACCAGGTGGTTAGGGTGTCTTTTCTGTTGCCTTTATGCCGGGGCCCCTCGGACCTTCTCTTACCCACCTGCTCTTTGCTGATGACTGCATTTTGCTTAGCCCAGTGTTAGTTCAGAATGCAACCACTTGTGCTGCTATCATTCAGTCTTATTGTCGAAATTCGGGGCAGCGGGTCAACTTGCAGAAATCTATTCTTTGCTTCAGTCCATCGACCTCTCCTCGCCATCGTGCTGCTATCTCTTAGGTGTTAGGGATTTCTGCTTTCTCTGATCGTCTGATCTACCTTGGGATCCCCATGACGGGCCGGCGGCCTCGTCAGCAGGATTTTGGAGACTTGGACCGTCGGATTTCTGATCGTTTGGATCGCTGGCAGGTTTTGGGTCTTTCTATGATGGGGCGTATTACCCTGATCCAATCTATTCTTACTTCGCTGCCCCTCTATCTTTTATCCAATGCTATGATCCCGACTACTTGTCTCCATCGGATTGAGAGACGTATTCAAGATTTTCTTTGGGCATCTATGCAGGGGGGCCATGGTGTTCATCTTCTAGCTTGGGACATTGTTTGCTTACCGATCTCTGAGGGCGGGTTAGGGATTCAGTCTTTGGTGCTCCGTCGTGAGGCTATTATTGCGAGGCATGCTTCCCGATTCTTTTTGGACCCTCATTGTTTCTGGAGTTCTATCATGCGTGGAAGATATGGAGCCTGGACTTCTGACTCGGTTATTAGTTCTCCCCATGTATGTTCCTTTTTTTAGCGCGTGATCTGCCAGGCTGCTCCAACTGTTATGACTGATATCCAGTGTATGATTGGGGATGGGACTTCAGTTGATATTATTCAGGATACTTGGATAGCTGATCTCCCTCTTTCTCGATGGCCAACTTTTATCAGCTCTGAAGTTGAACCCTCTTTGCATGTTTCATCTTTGATTTGCCAGGAGAGTGGTGGATGGAATGGCCCTATTGTGTCTCAGCTATGTGGGACTGAGCTGGCGCAGAGGATTCTTGCCGTGCCTCTTCCTTTTTCTGCTGGCCCGGATACTAGACTTTGGCGTCGTTCCTATCTTCTTTGCGCCCCCACTAGGGACCTGGTTGCTCGATACCGATCTCTGACCTCGGGCTTAGCTGATATTGCTTGGATATGGCATTTGCCAGTTCATCCTAGGGTCTAGCTTTTCTTGTGGAAGCTCAGATGGGATCGCCTACCTACTTGTAACCTATTGGCTGATCGTGGTCTCTCTATTTCGCCTCTATGTCCGATATGCGGGATGCAGAATGAATCTGTGGATCATGTTATATTCATGTGCTCTCGTACGGTTCAGATTTGGCAGATGACCCACTTTACCCCTTGGTTACTGGAGGATGGACCTGCTCGGCTTTCTTTTCTGCATGCTATCCGGGTGATTACCCAGACTGGTCCCCGCTCTCAGGGTGTTCTCTCGGTCTACTTGGCTTATCATATTTGGCTGAACCGAAACCATATTATCTTTTCTGAGGAGACGGCTTTACCGCAGGTGGTTATCCGCCGTGCTCTCTTTCATGCCCGGGAGTACACTCACTATTCTTCTGGTATTCACATTGATGGATCTGGTCACTGGGACTCCCCTGCTGCTTTGGCAGCGCACCGTTCTACGGTCTTTGTCTCTTGGGAGCCCCCACCCCCAGGTTTTGTCAAAGTGAATTTGATGGTTTCGTCTCTGATTGTTTTGCTGGTTCTGGGTTTATCATTCGTGGCTCTGAGGGACAGTTACTTACGGCTGGTGGGCATAGCTCTATTGATATCTCGGTCCCTATGGCGGAGCTCCAGGCTGCATGGGCTGGCATCACTCATGCTGTTCGACACATGGGCCATCGTAGATTGATTATTAAGGGAGACTCTCTTACGATTATCAGGTGGATCAGGCAGACTGAGGATTTTTATTCTCTTTTAAACCCCCTATAAGAGATATTAGAGTCTCTCTGCAGACTACTTATGCCACTGTGATTCGTCATGCCTATAGAGAAGCTAATGCAGCGGCTGATTGGGTTGCATCTTTTGTTGCTCACCGATCTGGACAATGGGTTTGACATGCTGGTATCCCTTGCCCTGTTATTTTGCATCAAATTGTGTACTCTGATATTTCGGGTTTGACTCGATCCAGAGTGGTATGATCGCCCACCTGTGAAAAAAAAAAAGATAAATTAGTTGACCAAACGCAGACAAAGTGGAGCAACCACAAAGATTTTAAAGAAATTCTTAATTAATATATATGAGAAAAAATTATTAAAAGTAAAGATAAAGATTTCTTGATTGAAGCAGCACATTCTTTTACTTGGCGGCATCAGGTCGAAAAAGGCGCTAGCAGGTCCAAATTGGTGCTATTGAATTACTTCATTAGTTAATGCTAATAGAAGGATGATTAGCTTTTAGGAAGATGTAGCCTTCAAGATATCTGAAAACTTTAAGGATCTATTATTGATTATAATTAACTATATACCCTTCATTAATATAAATTTGAGTCCTTTGATTGATCCCTTCACTTTGGATGAAACCAAAGAAGTGATCTTCTCTCCTAGTACCTCCAAAGCCCAATGACCAAATAGATTCTTTTCTACTTTTGCCATAGACCGTAAGATATGCTTCAAGATGATATTATGGTTCTTCTTCAGGGCTTACACAGAAAATTTTGATTTGTACCAGCTGAGCATTACTTGCATAGTGTTATTGCTTAAGAAGGATGGATTGATATTTGTGAAGGACCTTTATGTAAGCTTAAGTGTGGCACATCCAAAGTCCAGATAAGTTACACAGATTTGAGAGCTTAGGCTACATAAATTCTTAGGTTCCTAAGTCATTTGAGTTGACTTGTGACCTAAGAATAGAGAGCATGTGAGTCATTGGTGTACATGGGCTCGAGTTTGAGTGCTTTCTTGCATGACTTAGAAGGAAGTTTTTTGAGAGAATATTTAATAACTTAATTGTAGGTTATGGGACTAGGCTCATAGGGATTGGGCTCAAGTTTTCTGGATAGGCTTTCATATTTTAGGGAGTTTGTTAGAGAGTTGGTTACGGGCTGGTGCGGAGAAGTTTATTATCCAAAATGGATGATTATTTAAGGCTCTCTCTGGATGTAACCAGATAGATGAAGACTAAGAAATAAAGGCATTTTCTTTTTCTTCTATATCCATCTACTTTTCTTCTTCTCCATCTTTCCTCATGCGCCTGATCTCGATGAAAGCTGCGCAACACTTTAGACCTATTAGACTACTCAATAGCATATGTAAGATCATCTCTAAGATTTTGGCCTCCAAATTTATAAGACCTTTACCTCTACAAGTGGATAAAGTCATATCAGCTTCCATCAAAGGAAAATTAATAGCGGAAGACTTTATTACCTTGCTCACCGTAGACATGCTAATTCTGAGTGTTTTTGGTAAACTTGATTTGAAAAAGGTCTTTGTTACAGTAAACTAGGAGTTCCTTATGGAAGTGCCTGTGACTCATGGGTTTCCACCCTTATATCGACTAAATGGATTTTTTCCCATGCTTTGTTTGGCAGAAGTAGGTCTAATGGTCAATGGCTACCCAGGAAGACGGATCAATGCAGACAAAGGCTATGTCAAGGAGACCTACTCTTGCTATTCAGAATTATTTTGGTTATAGATATGCCCATTAAGCTATTGAAACAAGCTAAATTAGTTGGTCTTATTCGAGAAATAACAGACTCTATTTGTTTCTAGAAGATTAAGAGCCTGCACTTTAATGATGATTCTTTTATTCTGTGCTGCAAAGAAAGACAGTTTCATAACAGTCAGGGCACCTTATCTTTGAGAATGCATCGAACTAAAGATTAATTTTCATAAGATTCATGTAATCTGTCTTAATATAGAAAATGGGGTGGCTTAATCTTTCACTAACCTGATAAACTGCAAGAGCAAGAGTCACCTATAACTTATCTTGGGTTATTTTTATATGACCGTAAAATTCTCAAATCATATTGGATTCCTCTTATTAAGAAGATGGAAAGGAGGTTAGCCTCATAAAAGGAAGACTGCTCTCTATTAAAGCTAGACTATGTCTCATGAACTCTATGCTAATAGTGCTTTTTGATGGGAAAGAATCCGTGTACGAGCAAATACTAGCAGACCATAATACGCAGCGGAATAATAAATAAAAATGCGCAAACCACATAATCACATAAACACCAAGATTTACGTGAAAAATCCCTTCAAGATAAAGGAAAAAAAAAACCACGGGCAAGCCAGAGAAGAAGATCCACTATAAAATAATAAATATCCAAGTCTCAAAGTCCCTTGCCAGAACTTGAGAAACAATCACAAGAGAATAATAGGGATATAAGGATTATGTCACCGAAAATACGGTCTCCTTCATTACCTTCTTATTTTCTTCCCTTTCTTCTTCTTCTTCTTCTCTTGTTTTTCTTCTGCAGCACCTTCACGTAATTCCTGGATTCGAAGTCCTCCCACGTAGTCAAGCACGAAGCAGCAGCCCTTCTTTCTCTTCCCCTAGCAATCCATGCTCCTAGAAAAAAAGAAATACCTGCTACATGCTTCTCCTATTTTTTCAGACGGCTGCTCCTTTAAAAAGAGAAACCAAAAAAGGAAGGCGGCTGCTCCTTTTATAAAAGAGAGAGAACAAATCCTGGTAGAAAAAGGAGTAACGCTCCCTTTTGCCCTAATGGGCTGAATAAGTGGGCCATGGGCCCAACAACCTCCCCCTTCAGCCCATAAGGGAGGCTGTCTCATGCTTCCTTAGTGTGAAATCATGCCGACCAGCTGTCGGTATATCTCTTGCCTTTTTTTTGATAAGGTCTTTGTCAACATGTCTGCCCCATTTTCATCTGTGTGAATTTTCTGAAGCTGTAACTGCTTCTCTTCAAATACATTTTGAATCCAATGGTATCTCACATCTATATGCTTTGACTTGAAATGAAAAGTTGGGTTCTTACACAAGTGGATGGCGCTCTGGCTATCACAATGTACCATATAATTTTTCTGTTTTAACCCCAATTCATGTAAGAATTCTTTCATCCACAGCATCTCCTTACAGACCTCGGTAGCAGCAATATATTCTGCCTCTGTGGTAGAGAGAGCTACACACCTTTGCAATCTGGATTGCCATGACACAGCTCCCCTTGCAAAAGTAAGTATGAAACATGATGTGGACTTCCTTGTATCAATATCTCTCACCATATCTGCATCTGTGTAACCAATCAGCACAGCTGGACCACCCCCAAAGCTTAAACAAACTTTAGAACTTCCTCTGAGATATCTGAAGATCCACTTCACTGCTGCCCAATGCTCTTTCCCTGGATTTGCAAGAAATCTGCTAGCAACACCCACTGCATATGCGATGTCTGGCCTCGTACATACCATCGCGTACATCAAACTTTCGACTGCTGAAGCGTAAGGAACCTTCTTCATTTTCTCCTTCTCCTCATCACTTGAAGGACTTTGCTCTGAGCACAACCTGAAGTGACCTGCAAGAGGAGAACCAACTGGCTTTGCATTGATCATACTGAACCTATCCAATACCTTCTCAATGTACTTTTCCTGTGACAACCATATTTTCTTGATTCTTCTATCACGGGAAATCTGCATACCCAGTATTTGCTTTGCTGGTCCATATCCTTCATTTCAAATGAATTGCTCAGCTCCTTCTTCAACCTGTCAATCATAGACATATCTTTCCCAAGAATAAGCATGTCATCAACATAAAGTAGGAGTATGACAAAATCCTCACTAAACCATTTGATATACACACAATGATCTGAAGCCATTCTTTTGTATCCATTTTCAGCCATAAATGAATCAAATTTCTTGTACCACTGCCTTGGAGCTTGCTATATAAGCTTTTTTTCAATCTGCAGACAAGATTTTCTTTACCTTTGACTTTGAAGCCTTCTGGTTGCTCCATATAGATTTCCTCCTCCAAATCACCATGAAGAAAAGCTGTCTTCACATCTAACTGCTCAACCTCCAAGTCTAGACTACAGCAATACCTAGAGCAACACGAATTGAAGACATTTTAACAACAGGAGAAAAAATCTCTTCAAAGTCAATACCTTTCTTTTGACCAAAGCCTTTCACAACCAATCTGGCCTTGTACTTTGGTTGAGAACAATGCTGTTGAGTCTTTAACCTGAAAACCCACTTGTTCTTTAAAGCCTTCCTTCCTCTTGGTAGTTCCACTAAATCATATGTGTGGTTCTTCTGTAAGGCATCAATTTCTTCTAGCATACCTACTAACCACTCCTTTTTCTGCTCACTTTCAACTGCCTCCTGGTAACATTCTGGTTCACCTACATCAGTAAGCATTATATATTCATCTGTAGAATACCTTTTGGAAGGTTGACATTGTCTGATAGATCTTCTCAGCTGAGGCTCTATAGGAGGTTGCTCCTGATTTCTTTCCTGCTCAACATGTCCTACAGGTGAGTTAATATCTGCTCCTGCACTATTTTCTTGCACATCTCCCCTATCACCTGATTTACTAGAGGAGTAACTGGATCACAGTCTGTTAATCCTCCTGCAGAAGACTTGACTAACACCTCCTTCTTGAAGTCTTGAAGGGTTTGATCTTCAAAAAATACAACATCTCTACTTCTGAATACCTTCTGCTTTTCTGGATCCCAAAGTCTATAACCAAACTCATCATGTGAGTAACCAAGCAAAGCACATTCTTTTGTCTTACCATCCAGCTTGGACCTCTCAATGTCTGGAACATGTGCAAATGCACGACAACCAAACACTCTCAAGTGCTTATAAGAGATATCTTTTCTGACCATACACGCTCTGCAACATCACCATCTAGAGCTGTACATGGTGACAAGTTTATTACATCAACCGTTGTCTTCAATGCCTCATCCCAAAATCTTTTAGGTAACTTGGACTGTGAAAGCATACATCTGATCTTTTCCATGATGTGCGGTTCATTTCTCTGCAATTGCATTATGCTGAGGAGTACCAGGAACTGTCATCTCATGTTGAATGCCATGTGATCTGCAATAATTATCAAATAACCCTGTGTACTCACCACCATTATCTGACCTTATACATTTTAGTTTCTTTCCTGTCTCTCTTTCAACTCTGCATGAAACTCTTTGAAGACATTAATAACCTGATCTTTAGTCTTCAAACCATAGACCCAAACTTTTTTGGAAAAATCATCTATAAAAGTGACAAAATAAAGTGCACCACTGATGCCTGGAACATTAACTGATCCACTAGGAGTTTTGTCCTCAGAGGACCACAAACATCTGTATAGATACGATCCAAAACATGCATTTTTCTAGATAAAGCAGGACTAGCAAAAGAAACTCTATGTTGCTTGCCAACCAAACAATCAACACATGGGTTCAGATGTACACCTTTGAAGTCTGGTAGAACTTCTCCCTTGGAAAGAACTTGTAGCCCCTTCTCACTCATGTGTCCCAGTCGTTTATGCCACAACTCCATGCTGAAGTTGTTCTCTGTAACATTCAACTATTCACCATAAGCTTTAGCCTGCAACCTGTATAAAGTGTGACATTTCTTCCCTGGCTACAACAAGTGAACCTTTACTGAGCTTCCATTGCCCTTTATGAAATCTGCTATCAGAGTCTTCATCATCAAGTCTTCCAACTGAGATTAAATTTAGCCTCAAGTCAGCTACATGCCTTACATCCTTGAGCACCAACTTACAGCCAAGATTGGTCTTCATATGGATGTCACCCATGCCAATGATGTCTGCTGTGCCTTGATTTCCATCTTGACAATACCAAAATTTCCAGTCTTATATGTAGAAAAAAACTCCCTCCGTGGTGTAGCATGATAAGAAGCACCTATGTCAATCACCCACTCATGATTATGACACTCACATGAGAAGATACCATCAGAAGTAGACAAAATTAAATAATCATCACTCTGCACAGTAGCTGTGATATTCTCCTTTGACTCTGTATCCTTCACTTCTTTTTCCTTTTTCTTACTCTTCTTAGGCTTCTTACACTGATTCTTGTAGTGCCCTTTCTCACCACAGTTATAGCAAGTAATATCTTTTCTTGACCTTGATTTGCTTCTACCCTTGTATGAATTGTCTCTATTTCTAGACTTTGACCGTCCTCTATTCTCTGAGACAAGTGCCTGTGAATCAATCTTAGAAGTTGCTAAATTTTTTCTTCTTAACTCCTCATTCAACAAACTGCTTGTTACTTGACTCATGGTGATAACACCGTCTAATGCAGAATTACTGAGGAAAACTATCAGTGTCTCCCAACTTTCTGGCAATGAACTGAGAAGTAACAATGCCTGCAACTCATCATCAAGAGATATTTTCATAGAGGATAACTGGTTATTAATACTCTGCATTTCATTCAAATGCTCAGCAATAGAAGCACCCTCTTTATATTTCAGATTTAATAGTTTTCTGATCAAGAAAGCCTTATTGCCAGCTGTTTTTCTCTCATATAGTGTCTCTTAGAAGTGATCATGGAACTGAATTTGAAATCGTTTATTTAAAAAAAAAATTTCATTAAAAATGGCATTCATCATAAACTTCTCTGCACCTAGAATACCTAAACAAATGGAGTTGTAGAAAGAAAAAAATAGAACTCTAGAAGACATGGCTCGTACCATGCTATGTGAAAGCCAACTCCCAAAGTATTTCTGGGCGGAAGCTATAAACACAGCATGTTACTCCTAAATAGAGCCTTAATTAGATCAATTCTTAAAAAAACTCCCTATGAATTATGGTATAATAGGAAACCCAACATTAGTTATTTTCATGCATTTGGTTGTCGATGTTTCATTCATAATAATGGTAAAGATAATTTTAGAAAGTTTGACGTAAAATCTGATGAAGGTATATCTTAGGATATTCCACTTCTAGTAAAACTTATACGGTGTTTAATAAGAAGTATTTAATTGTAAAAGAGTCAATTCATATAATTTTTGATGAATCTTTAGCATCAAGTTCTGAAAAAATAGATGATGAGGAAGATACAAATTTGCTTGAAAGAGATATTAAAAAATTGAATGTAGATGTATCTTCAGATCATGAACTAGAGGCTAAGGATGATGATTCACCTAAGGATGATGGTATTGATACTACTCATAATGATATAGATCTACCTAGAGATTGGAGATATGCTTATGGTCATCCAAAGGACTTAATCATAGGCGATCCATCTTAAGGTGTAAGAACTAGATCATCAATGAAATATCAATAATCATCTTGCATTTGTATCTTATATAGAACCTAAAACTATCGAGGAAGCCGAAAAAGATAGTAATTAGATGTTAGCTATGCAAGAGGAATTAAATCAATTTACTAGGAATAAAGTATGGGACCCTAGTAGATAGACCCAAAAATCATCCTGTTATAGGATCTAAATGGATGTTTAGAAATAAACTAGATAAAAATGGCATTGTTATTAGAAATAAAGCTAGATTAGTTGCAAAAGGATATAATCAGGAGGAAGGAATTGATTTTGATGAACTTTTGCACCTGTTGCTAGATTAGAGGCCATTAGATTATTACTTACATTTGCATGTCATATGAACATTAACTTATTTCAGATGGATGTAAAAAGTGCATTTTTAAATGGTTTTATAAATGAGAAAGTTTTTTTTGAACAACCACCTGGTTTGATGATCATGAATTTTTAAATCATGTTTTTAAACTACACAAAGCATTATATGGTTTAAACAAGCACCTAGAGCTTGGTATGATAGACTAAGTAAGTTTAATTGAAAATGATTTCTTTAGAGAAAATGTAGATAAAACCTTATTTTTGAAAAGAAAAGATAAAGACTTATTGGTAGTACAAATCTATATAGATGGCATTGTATTCGGTGCTACTAACAATCTACTTTGTTAAGAATTTGCAAAGTTAATGCATGATGAATTTGAGATGAGCATGATGGAAGAACTTAACTTCTTCCTTGGACTTCAAATCAAATAAGAAAGAGAGGAGATTTTCATCAACCAAACAAAGTACACTAAAGAAATTTTTAAGAATTTGGTATGAAATTAGTTAAACCTCTTGGAACACCTATGAGTCCTTCATGCAAACTGGATAAAGATGAAGATGGTAAGCAAATTGATCAAAAATATTACGAGGTATGATTGGTTCTCTACTTTATTTAACAGCAAATAGACCTGATATTATGTTTGTTATTTGCTTATATGCTAAATATCAGTCTAAACCTAAAGAATCTCATTTAATTGCGTAAAAAGAATTCTTAGATATTTAAATGGAACTAAAAATGTAGGATTATGGTATTCTAGAGATTCAACATTAAATTTGATTGCATATTCTGATTCTGATTTTGCTGGTTGCAAATTAGATAGAAAAAGTACAAGTAGTGCATGCCAATTTTTAGGCAGTAACTTAATCTCTTGGTTTAACAAAAAGCAAAATCGGTTGCATTATTAACTGCTGAAGCTGAATATGTTGCAGCTAGAAGTTGCTGTGCACAAATCCTTTGGATTAAGCGATAACTTAAGATTATAGTAACACTTGATAAAACTCTAATTAGATGTGATAATACAAGTGTAATAAATTTAACTAAAAATCCTATTCAACACTCAAGAACAAAGCACATTGAAATAAGACATCATTTTATTAGAGAACATGTAGCTAATAATGATGTTTGTCTTGATTATGTATGTACTGATGAACAATTAGCTGACATATTTATGAAACCCTTAAGTGAAGAGAGATTTTGTTATCTTAGAGAAGAATTAGGAGTCTGTGATCGATCGGAATGATTTTGAATCTCCTAGGAATGACTATCTAGAATTCAATCATTTTCTTGAAAACATTTATGATTCTAAGGAAAACCTATCTAGATATTTCAATCCCTTGATTCACCACATTCTAAGGAATTTATCCAATATTTAATGATTATTTTTTATAAGTTTCAGATTCTTTGAAACTCTCATTTTTCACTGAAATTGTCTTAGAGCCGATACCATTAATTTTGGAGTCAACTCTAGTCTGTGTTGCTCTCTGTCTGTGACTTTGGAGTCGATACCTGCCTTTGTGGAGCCGACTCTATTTCGGACGCTGACTATGTTAGCGACTTGGAGTCAACACCTCGCTTTGCGGGAGACGACACCTTTTGGTCCCAGATTGACTTTATTAGGGCAGAGTCGACACCTCTTCGTTCCCATTCGACTCCAAACTATTCCAAAACCTTCTCCACACCTCCCAACTCCTAGAATCTCTCTAATTCATCCTTTCCTGGCATTCAATGGCATCCAAGCGCCATGGATTAACCTTTGGAGCAACTGTGACGATGGGAAGAAAAATGCGAGGCATCCGGTGAGACAACCGTCGCCTAGCTCAACTTCTACCTCATCTTCCTTAACTCCAAGTGCTATTCCCTGTCCATCCTCTCCCCAAATAGATCTCCTAGCTGGAAAAGTTATCACAATGGGTAGGAAAGTGGATTTTGGTTTCTTTGAAGCGGAAGGATTCACTCTAGGAAGACAACTTAAAGAAATAGGTTGGAAAAAGGTATGTCCTTGGATGTTCCAACCTACTCTGCTCTTGTAAAGGATTTTTATTACAATTTAACAAGAGGAGATGAAGGTATTGTCAGACATGTTAGAGGAACAAGAATTTATTTGACTTCGGAGATTTTAGGAAATTTGTTGGAAATACCGGTTGTTGGATTGATTGCTAACTCTCACGGTGAGAGAGGTGAAGCATTGTCTAGAATCCTTGGTAGAGATGTGGCAGAATTTGAGGAAGTTAGGGCAAATCAATTACCCCTAGAACTGAGGCTTTTGCATAATATCTGTAGTAGAATTTTATTCCCTAAGACTGCAAGGTTTGAGTATGTATCCGAGAGGGACATAATTGTAATAGACTGTGTTGTGATTGGTCAACCCAAAACCTAGCTGGCATGATGATTGGACACATGGCCGAGGCGGGTAGTAAGAAAGATCTACATTACCTTATGGAATGATTTTGACAATGGCATTTCAAAGTCAAGGAGTGAATATCTTAGACAATGAGTCTATGAAGAGTCTTAGGACATACTGACTACTATAATAGTGCAACTTTATACCGTATGGGCTTTGTGAAGATTAATGGCCATTGGGAAAGGAAAGGGCATATGGACGATAGGGCAACTGAGGTTGAGACTACAACTTCTGGTCCATCGGTGCTAGGACCATCAGTGAGGCATTCTTCGCCAAATCCTAGCAGCTCAGCACCCCCAGCAGCACCAGCTCCAGCCCCTACAACTTTTGCTCAAGGTTCTTCTAAATTTTCTGAGAGTCAGTTGGAACATCTTAAAGCCCTATTTACAGATCATGAAATCAAGATTAAGAATGAAGTTAAAAGTCAACTATTGGGGATAAGGCAGCTTTTCTATCTTTGAAAGAAAATTAGTGTGATTGAGTCATCACTAAGCTCATCTTCAGTTACCTTGAAGTCAGATTTAAAGATGATATTTGATAAAATCAAGGACATAGGAGGTGACTCAGACAACTATTCCAAATGCAATGCTGAACTTCAAGAGAAAGTTACAATTGCAGCTGCTTTGGTTGAGAAAATGTTAAATGATTTCATGAAGATTCAAGAGAAAGGGATGTGACAGATATTAGAAGAACTCAAAAGGATTTTGGGATGATCTATTTCTAAGCCAATTCAACTTCAATCTTGTCAATTTCAAGCTTTCTTTAGTTTTTAGTTTTTAACTAGGATTAATGATGTATTTTGATAGTTTGATGTAATGTGAATGATATAGTTTGTAATGACTTAATGAATATTTTGATGTAATGACTTTGTACTCAATGAATGTAATATGAAGTTAATCTTGTTACTTAAATTATGAACTTTGAGTTACTTAATTCTTGTGTTTGTATTTTGATGTAGTGATATATGTTGTTTAAGCTAGATGCACCCTCTTCTTAACCTTTTTGTTGATAAAAAAAAAGGGGAGAAAAGAGTGTTTATGTATATGCACAGGGCAATTAAAGAGTATATGTACTTATGTATACATGGAGCTATGTTAAATAAAAGTAAAGTTACATGGAATTAAAATATGCATAAGGAAAAAGAATGAATGTATATGCATGAAATTTAAATAAAATTTAAATGAAAGTAAATTAGTTATTATATGCATATCCATAGGGGGAGCTACCTTATTTAGGAGGAGCTTAACTATGAGAACTTATTCATTTTAATAATTTTATTAATTGATTATGCATATACTCAATGTTTTTGTCATCATCTAAAAGGAGAGATTGTTGACCCACTTATTGATTTTGATGATTAACGAAAGTCATGGGTATATTCCTTGTGTTACTAATGTAATTGACATATGTTTCAGGAATTTAGAATGGTAAAATATTCAAATATTATATAGAAATCAGTTTGAATCAATTTTTAATGGAATATGTTAAAGTTCAGAAGTTGGAGCCGACACCCACAGTTATAAGAGCCAACTCCAGAGCGTATCAGAACAGTTTGAAACTTTCGGCACGGTTTAGAATCGACACCTGAAAAGTTAGAGCCAACTCTAACCTGAGATATAGAGAACTATTTTCTACTTCAGATTATAGAGCCGACTCCTGGATATATAGAGCCGACTCTAACCTGAGAACAAAGACTGAATTTTTTGGGACATTGTTAGAGTCGATACCCTCAGAGATTAGAGCCAACTCCAGATCACGATGTGTCGACACCACAAAATATCGGAGCCGACTCCCCGATGAACTTTTAATTACTATTTTTGAAAAACCCGACTTAGAGCCGACACCTGAAAAGTTGGAGCCGACTCCAACTTGTCAAAGTCGATTTCCAACCTATCAGATTCAATTCCAACGGTCACATTTCTTCACCTATCCTCCAACAGATCTATTTCTTTTCGTGAGGAAGTAATCCAAGTACATTTCAATGGCTATTTTTTACCTAATCTTGGATTAAGAAGGATTATAAAAGGGGCTTCATCTATTCAAAAACAAAGAATGAGAAAAGAGAACGAGAGAAAAGAAGAAGAAAAACAAAAGAAAAAGAGAGAAATCAAAAAATCCAAAAGAAGAAATTCTCTGAGTCAAAGCCTAATTGTTATTGAGAGATAGAAGAGAATTCAAAAGCCTTTCAAGATCAAATCTGAAGGATTTCCAACGTTTTGAAGAAGAAGAGCAAGAGCCCTAAATTTTTAACCTTCTCTTCATCGAGCCTTGTTCAAGAATCCGAGTTCAAATCTTGATAGCCCATTCAGAAGAGAAGAGGAAAAGAAGAAAAGCTCAACTTCACATTGCTTCAAAACAGGCTTTTCTATTCTTATTTATTCATATTGTTTATTTGCTCATTTGAGGAGCTTTTAATTTGCTCTAAACATATTTGAATTGTTTGTGTTCTAATTCAATCAGAAGGATTGAATTAGTTGAGGTAGTTGACCTCGGGATAAGCTAAGATTAGCTTACGTTAAGTTTTGTGCTAGTGAACCTGTGAAAACCAGCTAGGTTCGTTGTGACCCCAGTGTAAACAATAAGTTCGAATTGTGATCATGCAAAACAACTTAGCTGTAATCAGGATGATTATAGTGTGGACCCAAGAGTTGCTTGGGAGTGAATGTAGGTGTGGCTAACACTGAACCACTATAACCTCTTGTGTTTGTCGTGCTTATTGCTCTCTCTCTCTTTTATATCGTGTTCATCATTTATTGCATCACTTCACTTGTGCACTTATCTTGAGAAATTGGTTTTAAATGTAAATTTTTTAAAAGAACCCAATTCATCCCCCTCTTGGGTTGCCACACTACAAAAATAAACAAGAATAACAACTCTTTTTTCCCGACGCTATGGGGGAGCGTCGGGAAAATCCGAAATCTGCCGACGCTAATAAAAGCGTCAGCAGTTAACGACGCTTATCGTCGGAAACTTAACGACGCTTTAAAGCGTCGTTAAATTTAATTTAAAAAATTAATTAAAATAATTAATTTTTTTAACGAATACCGATGCTTTTAGCGTCGATATCTTAATTTTATTTAACACGATGCCGACGCTAAAAAGCGTCGTCGTATTTTCTTTTCTTTCGAGCCGCGGAATCAAACTTTTATTTCAATTTTCATGCTAAAAAATTTGGCGCAACTCCCTCCCGCTCCGACTCTTTCTCTCTATCCGAGATCTAAAATCTTTCCTTCCCACCTTCGGCTTCTCTGTTTCTCCTCATCTTAATCTCCGATCACTCCCACAACGGACGTTCCCTCTCCATCTCAATCTCATACCTTCTTCTTCCTCTTCGTCGCCGTCTCCGCCGCTGCCGTTGTTTCTTCTGCATAAGACCTAATGGAGCGATCTTCTCATCCCTCAGGTAAGTCCAACCGCCGCTTGGATCTGGAGTTGTTCTAAGGATTTGACAAGTGAAAATAGCGGATCTCGAAGTTTTTTGCATGGAATCTAAAGAGTCGGTTTTGGGTTGCAGAGAGGAGAACGGAGGGACCACTGCTGCGAGGGATCGACGTGAATCGGGCACCGGGGGCGGAGAGAGAGAGAGCAAGGAGGAGGCATCCAGAAACAGGCCCTCTGCCGTCCAATCTCTCCGCCTGGAAGAACCTGACGGTCCTGGATCTCTCCTTCAACGGCTCCATCGCGGCATCCCTTTCCAACCTCACTCAGCTCACCGCGTTGAATCTCTCCAACAACTCCTCCAGCGAGATCCCGGACCTCGACCTCCCGAATCTCCAGCTCTTGAATCTCTCCAACAACCAGTTGAATGGTAGCATCCCTAAATCCATCCAGAAATTCCCATATTCCTCTTTCTCCGGCAACCATCTCTCCCTGATTTCTCCCTCCCATACTGTTATAAGTGCTTTTGACCTGGAGGATCTGCTGAGGGCTTCGGCAGAGGTGTTGGGGAAGGGGATGTTTGGGACGACGTATAAGGCTGTGTTGAAGGACGCGACGATGGTGGTGGTGAAGAGGCTGAAGGATGTCGCGGCCGGGAAGGAGTTCGAGCGGCAGATGGACGTGGTCGGGAGCATCAAGCATGAAAACGTGGTGGACTTGTGGGCTTATTACTATTCCAAGGACGAGAAGCTCATGGTGTTTGATTACTTCAGCCAAGGCAGCGTGGCTTCTCTGTTACATGGTATGCTGCTCTTCCTCTATGATGTTCTTACTATTTCTTGTTAACGCAGGGAGCATCTGGTAAGAAGAGAGGATTGACAGCAAGATGGAGGGACGAAGGCCAGCAGGTGGATCCACCAGCGAAGGCATGGAGGAAATCCAGGCGAGGCAGGACCCCCTGAAGAAATACAGCCTAGATGGCAGCACGCCGGCATCAGCCGGCAATGGATGCTTTGACTGCAATATATGCCTGGACTTCGTCGTCGAGCCGGTGGTCACTTTCTGCGGTCATCTCTACTGCTGGCCATGCATATACCAGTGGCTGCAGCAGGCTGAGTGCACCTCCCAGCAGCCGTGCCCTGTCTACAAGACATCCATCTCGGAGCACACCCTGGTGCCTCTCTATGGCCGTGGCCACGACGCCATCAAAAAACCCAGCAGACACTCCTATCCTATCAAAAACGCTCAATCCCAGGCCCTTCAATGTCAAGGAGCATGTCCTCATCACCATCTTTTCCAATTCCGGCGCCGGCAACGTCTATGCCGTCCACATCATCTCCGCCGTCAAGATCTTCTACAAGAAGCATCTCACTTTCTTCGTTTCATTGATCGTGATCATCACCACGCAGGTGACCGTGTCTTTCAGAATCCTTGTCTAAGATTGGTTTTTTTATAATCTTCTGAGCTTTGAATTGGATCCAATTCTTTCGGAGGAGAGCAGGTATTGGGATATGGATGGGCTGGGTTATTCAGGAGATATTTGGTCGAACCCGCTGCTATGTGGTGGCCTTACAATCTCGTTCAAGTTTCCCTCTTCCGGTAAGCTTTCCTCTCTCTCTCTCTGTCTCTCTCCCTGCTTCAAGCTGACCAGAAGTCTCACAGAAATTAACCATATCTAATCATCGATTGCTATATTATTCTGGATACAGGGCACTCCATGAGAAGGAAAAGAGGACAAGGGGAAGCTTGACCCGGAATCAATTCTTCTTGATTGCCTTCATCTGTAGCTTCGCATACTATGTGTTTCCGGGTTACCTCTTCAAGATGCTAACCTCTCTCTCGTGGATTTGTTGGATCTTCCCCAACTCCGTTCTGGCACATCAGTTGGGATCAGGAATGAAGGGGCTTGGGGTCGCAGCCATCGGGCTCAACTGGTCCTCCGTCTCCGCCTATCTTAACAGTCCGCTTGCCAGCCCGTGGTTTGCCACCGCTAACATCGCTGTTGGCTTCTTCCTTTTCATGTATGTCGTCACGCCACTCAGGTAGAGAGGCCATCGAACTCAGATCCTCCTCATCCACAAGCGATATGCGCCGCCGGCAGCAGCGTTACCATCTCCATCAGCAAGGGCATTACCACCACCCTTACCACAGCATTCATGCAGCCATTGGGAACAACACCATGGGGGAGTCAAGCGATCGGTTCGACAGCAGCGGGAGCTCTGGGTGGAATGGCAGTGGCGGCAACGCGGGGAGGGGGCACCACGGGGGAGAAGGTGAGCCTCTGACTTTTTTTTTAAAAAAAAATAATTATTGCCGATGCTTTAAAGTGTCCGCAGAGCGAAACAAATTTCGACGCTTATAAGCGTCGGTACAACCCGACGCTTTGCCGTCGCTTAAAAAGCGTCGGCAAATAATGTCTCCACTTCCAACGTAACGACGCGTCTAAAAGCGTCGGGACAATATTTTTCGACGCTTTTAAGCGTTGGTAAATAACATTTTTAGCGTCGGGAAAGCAAGAATTTCTTGTAGTGCCATCTGGGCCAACAATATGTTAAAAGAAATAGAAAAATAGTTAGATGACTCTTATATAACCACTAAGATGCTAGATTTTTATAATAAATAATGTAGTAAAGAGCAACAACATTCATCTTTTTTTTAAAAATAATCTTGTCAAATAATACCTGTAATGATCATATGATAATTGTGTCCACTTCTATATATTACTTTTAACTCTAAATTTAAACGGCAAGGATTAATTGCCATTGAAATCGAAATTGAGTTGATTGCAAATTTTTTTTAGTTTAGTAAAAAATATGTAAATACCTTATAATTAAAAAAGATTAAGTGGAATTAACCCTACAATTTAGTAATAGATAAAAAAAATCCGATTTAGCAGAAAAAAGAAATAAAAAATTCTCAAAAACATATTTGGATTCCAAGCATTTTCCAAGACAAAGGAAATGAAATATATATGTAAACCAAAATACAAAAGTGAAACATAAAAGATTAAAAAAAGGCTAATTATGAATTAGTTATTTATATTTTTAAATTTAGACTTAATTATATCAAAGCTAAAATCTTGAAGAGCCCCAGCATCTTTACACTCATTACTGCTGCTGCTAATAATAATAATAATAATGATGATGATGATGATGATGATGATGATGATGATGATAATGATAATGATGATGATGATACAGGAAAGCTGTTTACCCAAAATAATAATAATTTATTAAAGAAAAGGAAACGTAGGAAACTTCGAGGCCACTGGAAAATCTGAACGTGTTAAACGAGGTAGGAAAGGGGTTGCATCGCATATGATGGTAGCTGTCTGTACTCTCCTCTGGACGAGTGGTTCGAGCTGTACGCTAGCGTTTGGCCAAGCTTGCGGCCACCTGAGACCATACCAACCGAGGACATGATCTTGTCTGCCCGTTGATTGACGCCGTGAAGTTTGTCACTTAACAACATATGCTAAGCGTGCTTCAGGATGGCTAATTGGAACTTTATAAAATCTATACAATCGTATAAAAAATATAGTTTAGAAGTGGATTGGAAAATTTGATTGAGATGTTTGAGTTCGATCGCCGAGTCAGTAATTGAGAACAATTTACTCAAAATTTAGCAATACAGGTCCTTAAGTAGAATCATTGAGTTACAACATGGCAGTCACTTGTCAAGCTAATTCATTATCCCATGCTCGCCCTGGCCACAACTTGGCATTGTTGACTTTTTTTTTTCCTCAAAAGAAAAATCCTTGGTCCATGGTGGGGGATAAGATTTACGTGTAGCAAAGGGAGGATAAAGATCACATGTAAGGAATGAGGGCAGAGGAAAGGAAGGATGTTGACAAGGATGAATTATAAATCTAAGAGCTAAAACGTTGTTTTAATTAAAAATAATGGAACAAATTTTGTTTGAAATTGAGGAGAATAGTTTGTGTTGGAACTCAAGTCCCCTGGCCAAACCATCAAGGCTCGTATTGAGTCGTGGCTGATGTTCCTCGTTTTTGCATTTATATATTGCAATTTGTAACATATCAAAGTATATATAAAATCTTAGGTTTGCTGAAAAGTTACACTATAGCATAATGCTTGCAACTGTTCTATTTACATGGTGGTCGTGTGTACATCCCTGGAGATGTTTCATGAGGTGCTTGACAATGAGAACTCCAATCGAGGACAGAAGGAATTTTAATTTTTATCCCTCACATACATTAGAGACCTCCTTCCAGTTGAATGGATTTTCTTGAATCTAGCATGAAGACATGGAACTGTAAAGCTGTTGAAAAATATTTTCAATATATGAGGTTTATTATTGACTGCACCAATTGCTGCTTCAAAATTGTTCCACAAAATAAAAAAAAAAATTATGTTGTTCAAGAGAAAAAATAAACCAGCAAACTTTCAAGACATGCATGCACTAAAATTACGATAGTACATGAAAGGAAAGCATCACATGCTTACATGCATTATCTAGAGAAAAGGCTCGGTTGAGATCATTAATAAACTTGAAAATACAAATATTCTGCCGCTTAGATTGCTATCTTTTAAAATATCTTGATTTTTCTCATATTGGAAAGCCTGTTTTAATAATTGATCTCTCCTCTGCATCAAAAATTTTATAAATTTTAATGGATCCAATTTTATGTCCAGTCCCAGACAACATAGTACTAGCAGATCAAAATGTTTATTGGCAGCAGTATCATAGAGGAGGAAGCTCAGTTTATTCTGGCATGAGAAGAGGCAGATCAAACACAGGACTGACTCAAGTAAGAGGAAAGCAAACTATGCTAAAAGATCTCTTCAGATTCAAAACAATATTTTATATAACCATAACTTAACCTTGCCAGTATGAGAATCAAATTTCATAGTTTTCATTAAAACTAACAAGAAGTAGAGAATATAAAAAAGAAAGAGAGGAAAACTGCCCCTCAAAAAAAAAAAACTAGTGATAATTAACAGCCATGCCCTTCCTAAAAAAAACACTATCATGCCCCAAAAATCCTGATACCAGGTGTTTGAAACGACATACAATAGGGAAAAAGAGTGAGCTGAAGGTACATCTCCATTAAGAACCAAAATCTTATTGACTATCAACAATCATGTTGCTGGGATTTCAGCGTTGAATGGACCACGATAGATCGGGCAACAGCCTTTGCCCAAGCTACCAACTCTTCCTTCATCCTCTGCTCGTCCCTCCAAAGCAAAGGGTCGATCGGCCGATCTTATCCTCGCCGGGGACTAAAATCATTGCCGGAGTCGTCGAGCACATCTCGGAGTGGTTGTCTATAGAAATGGACAGAGCTTGAGCTCCCAAGGCCATCTCTGAATAGTCCTGGATTGGCTTTTTTTTTTTTTTTGGGCTTTGGCTTCCTTGGTTTGATGTCCATTGGCTGGATTTCTAGCTTGTGTTATATAGATGGAAGGAGAGGTGGAGACTTGAGACTAGCAGATGAGGCTCCGAGAGGAATGAAGCATGAGGAACATGTGAGTCTCGTCCAAGCTATCGCGTTGACGTGTAACCGCGCTCTACCGGGATAACTAGATCGATGTGGTTGGATATCATATTCCAACGTACTATCTTCACCATCTCTCCCAAATGACCGCTATTCCGATGATATCTGATACGGCTGGCAGTTTCCCCGGGGTAATAATATCTTCCGCACAACATTCGAAAGCAATGATGTGACAACGAAACCCAAGGGCCCCAGCGTCGGCCTCAGCACCGGCCCCAGTGTCGGTCCTCAGCGTCGGCTCCTAGCGCCGGCCCTCAGTGTCGGCCCTCAGCGTCGGCCCTCAGCGTCGGCCCTTGGCACAGCCCCAGCGTCGGCCCTCAGCGTCGGCCCCCAGCGTCGGCTCCTAGCACCGGCCCTTAGCGTCGGCCTTGTGAGCCAGCGGCTAGCGTCGGTCTTCAGAGCTGGCCACCAGCGTCGGCTTCCAGCGTCGATCCTCAGCGTTGGTCTCCATAAGCCCCCAATACTGAGGCTTTGGTTCGGCATCCAACCTGCCACCCGACCTCGGCCCCCAGTGTCGGCCGTCATACAAGGATGTTCTAGGCAATGGACCCCGCGATTTAAGGTCTATTGCCGAATGGTTTGTTGACCCCAAATCGCGGGCAGGTCTCAGCCTAATCAGCAGTTACCGCTATAAGCGGCCCCTATCCCGCAACAGTCCAACAACTTACCGTTCGATGAAGCAGATTCGACGGTTCCAACAGGCCAAGATACACGGGATCCCCAACAGGTATAAAGGGAAGACTCGAGCTCCATGCGAAGGGACTCTCTTTCAGAAGAAAAACTTCCACTAGAATAATCATTCAAATCCCTGTTTGACGACTCACTAACTTGGGCGTCGGAGGGTCCCCGCCGGAACTACCGGCCCGGGACTTTTTGCAGGCTCTTGGAGGAAGGCGGTGATCTCTCTGCACACCCGGTGATCCTAGTCCGCCCGACGTTCATCATACGTGATTCGGCAGCAACAGATTGGCGCGCCAGGTAGGAGGGAGCAGGCAGAAGGCAACTAAGTCGAGACTCTCCCCTGAAATCTCTCCAATTTTGCAAAGGAAGCGATGGTGACCACGCGAGCACAAGAGGCTTCCTCTAGCCAGGCAGCCGGGCCCATCCCGCGAGTGGAGCATTCAGAGGCCAACCCTCATGCTCCACCCCGTGCGCCAACGAGCCAACCTGACCGGCTTGATGATCTAGCCCATCAGGTCCAGGATCTGACGATGATGGTCCGAGGGCTGCAAGAGCGCTATGTGGCTGCTGTAACTCAACCCCCTGTAACGGGCGAAGGGGTGCGAGGAACAGGACAGTCTCACCAAGGAGGGACCCCGCCTGAGGTCTCTCACCGCTCACCCCCCGAACCTCATCGTCAAGGGACCTCGAAGCGACGACGGTCTCCTTTCCGTCGCTCCAGTCGTCCCCACCACCGACCGGAAGAAAAGGAGTCCAGGCGGGCGCCTTCCTTGCGCCGTCGATCCTCTTCTTCCGACTCATCCCAAGGGACCTCGAAGCGACGACGGTCTCCTTCCCGTCGCTCCAGTCGCCCCCACCACCGACCGGAAGAAAAAGAGTCTAAGCGGGCACATTCTTTACGCCGGCGATCTTCTTCTTCCGACTCATCTCGAGGTAACACGCCCCGGAGAACCACTCGGCGAGCCGAGCAAAGGCTTGACGAGTACCATCGGCGGTTGGACGAACTCAGCCGTCAGATCGCCGATCCCTATGCAGCGGAGTATGAACGTCGCCCTCCGCTTTCTCGCCATATCATGAAGGAACCGGTCCCCCCCGGTTTCGTCTCCCTCAATTGGATCCATATGATGGAACGACGGACCCCCTGGACCATCTGGAAAGCTACAAAGTCCTCATGCAGGTCCAGGGAGCGACGGATTCCTTATTATGCGTCGCCTTCCCGGCTACGCTCCGTAAGGCGGCACGCGCGTGGTACTCCCGTTTACTTCCACGCAGCATCAACTCCTTTCGGCAACTTGAGCGGTCTTTCCTGGCTCATTTTGATGCCTGTCGAAAGATCCCACGAGTTGCCGATAGCCTCTTTGCTGTCCAGCAGAAAAGTGGCGAGACCTTAAAGGATTTCGTCGCTCGATTTAAGGAGGCAGCGCTGGAGGTGTACAACCTGGAAGACTCTGTCGCCACCTTGGCCCTGAAGAGAGGACTTCGCCCGTCCAGATTCGCTTCTCTGGATAAGAAGCCTCCGCGTTCCTACGCCGAGCTTCTGAGCCGGGCACAGAATACATCCGCTGACGAGGCAGATTCTTCCCGGAGAGACATTGACAAGAACCCCGGTAACAAACCGCACCTTCCTGACCGCGCTGGTGCACAACCTAGGAAGCCGAGCCTCCACGACGCTCGGATCGCCGGCCACAAGCGCTGGTTCCTAAAGAGCAGTTCACTCCCCTCATGGCCCCCATATCCCACATCCTATTGGAGATCGAGGAGGAACCATACTTCAAGCGTCCGGCTCCCTTGAAGCCCGGAAGCCCCCCGTAACAAGGAGTTTTACTGCCGGTACCATCGGGACTACGGCCACGACACCGAAGACTGCCGCAATTTAAAAAGGCCATCGAGGAGCTGGTTCAGCAGGGCCACCTGGGCAAGTTTGTTCGAAGGGGGAATCTCCCCGCGGTGGGCCCCATGGCGCCCCCAGGTCGTCCGGCTGGCGTGGATAATGCCCCGACTGAAAAAACCATAGCTATGGTCTCTTGGGGAACGGATGGTGGTTCGAAAAGGCCGCGCGAGGGAATGGACTCTGTAATACCTTTTTTCGGAAAGGATCTAGACGGGGTAGTTAACAAACACGACGACAGCGTCGTGGTTTCTATGACTATAGCTAAACACCCTGTAAAAAGAATTTTAATTGATAGTGGGAGCTCTGTGGATGTCTTGAGTTACGAGGCTTTTGTTCGGAATGAATTATCAAGGTCCTTGCTTCGACCCGTGCCACACCACTAATGGGCTTCACGGGAGACTCAGTGAACGTCGAAGGCGAAATTGCTCTCCCGGTCACGGCTGGAACTCCTCCATGTCAGAGTACAGTTGTCATAAACTTCCTGGTGGTCCGGGTCCCGCTGGCCTATAACGCCATCCTGGGAAGACCGGGGCTGAACCTGCTGGATGCCGTGATCTCCACCAAGAGACTGTTAGTAAGGTTCCCTACCAACGAAGGGATCGGAGAAATGAAGGGGGAGCAAAGCCCACTTCTGCCCTGTTATCATCTGTCGCCCAGTCCGCTGAACGCAGAGTCAGCAACAGCCTCTGGGTCGCTCGATCCTAGGGAGTTGGGAAGAAGGGGAGAGCCGGCGGAGCACCTTCTAACCTTCCCCTTGGACGATAACCCGGCAAGGACTGTTCAGCTGGGGGCATCACTCCCGGAGGAGGCACGTAGTCAACTCCTCGCATTCCTACGGCCAACGCTGACGTCTTCGCATGGTCTTCCTCCGATATGCCAGGCGTCCCTGAAGAAGTAATTACCCATCGGCTTAACCTCAAGCCAGAGTGTCGGCCAATCCGACAGAAGAAGAGAAACTTCGCTCCAGACAGACAGAAAGCCATCGACGAGGAAATCCGCAAGCTCATGGCTGCGGGCCACATTCGGGAAGTCCACTACCCTGAATGGCTAGCTAATGTGGTGTTAGTCCGCAAGGCCAACGGGAGCTGGAGAATGTGTGTGGATTTCACCGACCTCAACAAGGCGTGCCCCAAAGATAGCTTTCCACTACCTCGAATCGATCAATTGGTGGATGCTACATCCGGCCATGAGGTCCTCAGCTTCATGGATGCTTTCTCCGGATACAACCAGATCCGGATGAACCGGAGGATGAGGAAGCTACTTCCTTCATAACCGAAAAGGGTCTATATTGCTACAAGGTGATGCCTTTCGGGTTAAAAAATGCGGGGGCTACTTACCAGAGGCTGATGAACAAAGTCTTTGAAGGACAGATAGGGCGTAATATGGAGGTGTATGTGGATGACATGCTGACAAAAAGCGTTCGTGCCATTGACCACATCACAGATCTGGCAGAAACCTTTGACAATCTTCGTCGATATCAGATGAAGCTGAACCCTCGCAAGTGTGCATTCGGAGTAACAGCTGGGAAGTTCTTGGGTTTTATGGTAACCCGGAGAGGAATTGAAGCTAACCCGGACAAAGTCCAAGCTATCTTGGACATGAGGCCTCCCGCCAACAAGAAGGAAGTACAACGCCTGACAGGAAGAATAGCTGCCTTAAGCCGCTTCCTATCCAAGTCCGCGGAAAGGTGTTTGCCCTTCTTCAAGGCGCTTCGCAGAATCAATAAGTTCGAATGGANGAAGCTGAACCCTCGCAAGTGTGCATTCGGGTAACAGCTGGGAAGTTCTTGGGTTTCATGGTGACCCGGAGAGGATCGAAGCAAACCCGGACAAAGTCCAAGCCATCTTGGACATGAGGCCTCCCGCCAACAAGAAGGAAGTACAACGCCTGACAGGAAGAATAGCCGCCTTAAGCCGCTTCCTATCCAAGTCCGCTGAAAGGTGTTTACCTTTCTTCAAGGCGCTTCGCAGAATCAATAAGTTCGAATGGACCAAAGAATGCCAGGAGGCGTTCGAAGGGTTAAAGAATTCTTATCTACCCCGCCACTGCTAGCCAAGCCGACGGGCGGAGAAGAGCTCCTTCTATACCTTGCGGCCTCTCCTGAGGCTGTTAGCTCCGTGCTAGTCCGTGTGGACACTGATGGCACACAAAGGCCAGTATACTATACAAGTAAGGTGCTTCATGATGCAGAGACCGATACTCAAACATGGAAAAGATCATCTTTGCGTTAATCGTGTCTGCCCAGCGTCTGCGGCCATACTTCCAAGCCCACCCGATCGCAGTGATCACAGACCAGCCTCTGAAGACAATTCTAGCTCGCCCGGATACTTCTGGCCGGCTGGCAAGGTGGGCCCTCAAGCTGGGGGAGTTTGATCTATCTTTCCGCCCCCGTTCGGCCATGAAGTCTCAAGTCTTGGCAGATTTTTGGTCGAATGTACTTGGGGAAGGAGTTACCAAAGAACTTCCTACGGACACTCAGCCCCTTGGAACCAGTGACGATGAGTGGGTCCTTCATGTAGATGGGGCATCGAACTCTCAAGGGAGCGGAGCAGGCCTCATCTTGGCCAACTCGGATGGGGTGGTTACTGAGTGTGCACTTCGCTTCCTCTTCCAGCCACTAATAATCAGGCGGAATATGAAGCTTTGTTATCCGGAGTAAGATTGGCTCGGGAACTTGGGGTGAAACGCCTTAGGGCTTTCACCGACTCCCAATTGGTTGCTGGCCAGATCACCAAGGAGTACGAGGCAAAGGATCCCATCATGGCCCGTTACTTGGAGCGGTGTTCTCAATTTCTCCCTTACTCACTTCAGCGTCAGCTACATTCCTCGACAAGAGAATGCTAGAGCGACGCCCTATCCCACCTGCCGCCTCAGCTGATGGGATGTTGGGAAAAGCTTATGTGGAGCACTTAGAAGCCCCGAGTATTGATGCACCAAGAGAAACTTTACCAGTGGAGCAGGAGCCTTCCTGGATGGACGCCTATGTTCGGTACTTTACTGAAGGTACCCTCCCAGAAGACCCTGCCGAAGCCAGGAAACTTAAAGACGGGCCCCGAAGTTTTCATTATGGAGGGAAAGCTCTACCGAAGGTCATTCTCATACCCTCCTCAGGTGTGTCGGTCCACCGACGCCAATTATATTTTGCGAGAGATACACGAAGGGATATGCGGAAGCCATCTGGGGGGCAGGGCTCTTGCATATAAAGCTCTACGTCAAGGGTATTACTGGCTGACAATGAAAGAGGACGCATCTGAACTTGTTAAAAAGTGTGACAGCTGCCAGCGTCATGCCAACGTCCAACATCAACCGGCGTCCCAGCTGACCCCTCTGGCTGCACCGTGGCCCTTCGCACAGTGGGGCATGGACATCCTGGGACCGTTCCCTCCTGCCTCCGGACAACGTAAGTTCCTAGTGGTGGCCGTCGATCATTTTCACTAAGTGGATCGAGGCGGAAGCTCTTGCTAAGATCACGGAAGCCAAAGTAAGGCTTTCTTCTGGAAATCTGTGGTGTGCCGGTTCGGGCTACCACACACCCTCGTTACAGACAACGGCCGACAGTTTGATAACACGGCCTTCCGGAATTCTGCGAGGGCCTAGGCATCCATCACCGATTCACCTCCGTAGGGCATCCCCAAACCAACGGCGCAGCGAGGTGACCAATCGCATCATCCTCCAAGGGCTCAGGGCTCGGCTAGATAGCTGCAAAGGGCGCTGGGTGGAAGAACTTTCCAGTGTGCTGTGGGCCTACCACACGACGCCGCGAGCACCCACAGGGGAAACTCCCTTTCAGCCTGGTCTTTGGGACCGAGGCGGTCATCCCCGTGGAAATAGGAGCTCCCAGTCCCCGGACGGAATTATACCACGAAGAAAGCAACTCCAACCAGCTGAGGGCTGATCTGGATTTGGTGGAAGAATTGCGAGATCAAGCGCAGCTTCGCATGGCAGCATTCCGTCAGCGAGTGGCCAAACACTACAACTCTCGGGTGCGGCCCAAGACATTCCGGCCGGAGACCTGGTCTACGAAGAGCTGAAGTATCAAAGCCAACGGAAGGGGGCAAGCTGGCACCAAATGGGAAGGACCATACCGTGTCAAAGAGGTACTCCACCATGGGGCATATAAAGTTGAAGAGCTGGACGGGAAGCTGCTCCCTCGAACTTGGAATGCCGACAATTTACGACGGTACTATCAATAGAATTCTATCGTTATTAATTTGAATCTGTCTGATGCATGAATAATAGACATGTTCTTATTTTCTAATGAGTATGTTTTAAAGACCGGAAAAGACGTCGGCCAAAAGACCGGATCCGCCGGCACAAAGACCAACTCCGCGTTGGCACCAAGACCGGCGCCAGCGTCGGCACAAAAGACCGGATCCGCTCCGGCACAAAGACCAACTCCGCGTTGGCAAAGACCGGCGTCCAGCGTCGGCACAAAGACCGGATCCGCTCCGGCACCAAGACCGGCGCCCAGCGTCGGCATCAAAAGACCGGATCCGCTCCGGCAGTCAAAGACCAACTCCGCGTTGGCACCAAGACCGGCGCCCAGCGTCGGCATCAAAAGACCGGATCCGCTCCGCACAAAGACCAACTCCGCGTTGGCACCAAGACCAGCGTCGGCATCAAAGACCGGATCCGCTCCGGCACTCAAAGACCAACTCCGCGTTGGCACCAAGACCGGCGCCCAGCGTCGGCATCAAAAGACCGGATCCGCTCCGGCAGTCAAAGACCAACTCCGCGTTGGCACCAAGACCGGCGCCCAGCGTCGGCATCAAAGACCGGATCCGCTCCGGCACAAAGACCAACTCCGCGTTGGCACCAAGACCGGCGCCCAGCGTCGGCATCAAAAGACCGGATCCGCTCCGGCACTCAAAGACCAACTCCGCGTTGGCACCAAGACCGGCGCCCAGCGTCGGCATCAAAAGACCGGATCCGCTCCGGCACTCAAAGACCAACTCCGCGTTGGCACCAAGACCGGCGCCCAGCGTCGGCACAAAAGACCGGATCCGCTCCGGCAACCAAAGACCAACTCCGCGTTGGCACCAAGACCGGCGCCCAGCGTCGGCAACAGAAGACCGGATCCGCTCCGGCAGCTAAAGACCAACTCCGCGTTGGCACCAAGACCGGCGCCCAGCGTCGGCAACAGAAGACCGGATCCGTTCCGGGCTAAAGACCAACTCCGCGTTGGCACTAAGACCGGCGCCCAGCGTCGGCAACAGAAGACCGGATCCGCTCCGGCAACTAAAAACCAACTCCGCGTTGGCGCCTAGCGTCGGCAACAAAGAATAAGACCGGCGCTTAGCGAGCCGTAGAGACCAACTGTGTTGGCACCAAGGACCACCGAATATCGGCCTTGTCGATGCTTAGGACGGCATCATGGCTCACGGTCCTATCTACGTAACCTACTATACATATTCCTATCAACTGGCAGTTCACAGCGGTTCGAACAAATGAAGCTCAAGAAATTAAAATATTCATTGATGATGAAGTTTACAAAATTGCCAACAGGAAGAAAAACAAAAAGCAGTTAATGGGCATCCGAAGGCGGGGTGCCATCTCAGGGACGTCGTCAGGCTGCAGCTCCTCGATATCTTCCAAGTCGTAAAGCTCCTGGATTTTCTTTTTGCAATCTTGGAAGCCGGCGTCATAAGCTAACGCCGCTGACTCAGCTACCTCGTCATCGAAGGCTTCGGATTTCTTATAATCCTCTATGGCATTGGCCCCCTTCTCTTCCGCCTCGGTGGCTCTTCTCTGGGCCTCCGCCACTGCCGCCTCCAGATCCGCGATTTTAATTATGTGTTGGCGGGTGGCTTCCTTAGCCGCATTGGTCTCGGCAAAGCAGAGCTCATCTGAGTCTTTAGAACGCATACCTCCTGCTCTGCTGCCATCAGTTTCTCCTCGGCTGCCGTCAGCTTCTCCTCGGCCGCTTTTTGCTTCTCTTCCGCCACCTGAGCGTTGTCCAGCTCGTTGGCAGCACGGCGCTGGGCAACTTCCAGCGCGTATTCAGCTTTTTCGGCTCTAAGCCGAATAGCCTCTACCTCGCCCTTAGGGTGGCCCGGTGTCCTCTAGAGCCATCGCCGCCTTTTCAGCTTTCACTTGAAGGGAGACCATCTCCTCCCGCGCTTGCTCAAGGGCGGTGTCGCTCAAAGTCCAGAGATCTTTGAGGGCGACAAGGGAGTTCAAGGCCTAAAAAAAAATAATAATAATAATAATAAAGAAAAAGGGAAAAGAAAAGGACAATAGTGGCACAAAAACTCACCCAGAGGTGCGCCACCGAGGCTTCACGAAAGAAGGTAGCACACCTTCGACCTTCGGAGTATTCTTGCATCTCCTCCACTGAAGCTTCCTCTATGACCCGCATAGCCCAGCGGCTATGGTTCGCCAGCAGTGACTGGAAGGAAGGATCGATAGTCCTCCCTTCCCTGGGCGTCGGACCCGGAGGCTGATTCTGCCTCAGAACCTGCCGCCTCCGGCTCTTTAGCGGGCAGAGGCGCTTCAGCTGTCGCCCCCATAGGGGGCAAGGCAGCGGCTGGAGTCGCAGCTGTTGCCGCCGGAGCTTTACCCGCCTCCTTAGGCGCGGGAGACGGTGTCTTCCCTCAGGAGATAAATCAAGTAAAATAATTGGAGGAGCTGGGGCTGGAGATTCTTCTTCCGGCGGGCTTTGCTCCACCTCCTTGCCGGCCCTGGCCTTAGCCGCGTCTTCCACGATGGGTTCTTGGCTTGGGGTCGGATTGCCTCGCCTATGCACACGGGCCCCACTGCTTTGGCTTCCGGGGCATCGACCCCTTTTGTGACGGCCCTTTTGGGCCGCCCTTCTTCAAGACTTTGGCGCGTAGGGCTTCACGACTATAGTTCCTCCGGTGTCGGCCATCCCAGCGTCGGTCTCTCTGCCACTAACCCTCCCAGCGTCGGCCCTCCTGGGAACCTTAGTGGCAGCCCCCCCTTCGGCAGGGGATACGGTCCCCGCGGCCTTCCTCTTCTTGGCGGCCACCTGCTTAAGCTTGTGCAATGTCGGCGCCATCCCTACGCAAGCAAGGGATAGTTAAAAAAAAAAAAAAAAAAAAAAAAAAAAAGAGAAGAGAAGGGAGAAGAACAGAGAAGAGAGGCGAGTGGACTAATGCTCACCCCTCGAGGGAATTAAGCCGGCACGTTGAAGGCTCTCCTCGGCTATCAGCTTATTACACTTAGGAATATCGGCAGTCAGGAGCTGCCCAAATGCCATCCGGTCTCGTGGAAGGATGGAGGCGTCCCTGTTGGCATCAATATTGGGTACCCCCCAGCTTCCACGAACCCCGCTGACGTCCGCGAAGAAAAACTTGTCCTTCCACCCCTTAACGGAGGAAGGAAGGCACAACCTAAGAATCCTATTGGATCTAGGAGTGAAAGACCACCACCCCGACTGTTTGGCAAGGTATAGAAGCTGCGGAACAAGGAAATGCTAGCCTCTATGCCCTGCAGATGGCAGAGTACCAAAAAACCAACTATAGTTCGGAAGGAATTGGGAACTAGTTGGACGGGGTCAAGGAATACCTATCCAGAAGATTAAGGATAAAGGGGTGAATCGGTAACCTAAGCCCGGCCTTAAAAAAGGCCCCGTACAGGGCAACCCTCCGGAACGAGGAGGTTGGCCCTATCGTCAGAGGTGGGAACGAACAGGTGAAGGTCCGGAGGGAAGCCGTACCTGGCCCTTAGGTTCGCGATGTCCTGGGCAGACATGGTCGACGCAGTCCCTTCGGGGGACTCCTTGGTAACCCTAGAAGGGCCGGCACCGTCGGCCGGGTTTTAACGGAAGTTTGTCCGCCGGACGGACGAATCCCGGTGGAGGGACGATCGGCTGGTCGTGGCTCTGGTGAATGGATCAGAAGATGAGGTGGACCATTGGATGGACTGGGACTCAGACTGGGAAGAATGGTGGGAACCCCCCCAAGAACCAGAAATGGAGCAAGAAGGAGAAGAAGCCATGGGAACTGACCTGAGAAGAAAAACGCGAGCAAGGACAGAGCACGGGGAGAATGAACAGAAGACGGAAACGCAGGCGGACTCAAAAGGGGGGCAATGGCGGAAGAGAGAGGGAAGATAGGAAGATAAGGGCAATTCGCCATCATTACACCATCTCGAAACACCCTCTAACCGTCCGATTTAACCACGCGTCCGTCTTCAGTTGGGAGGCGTTTCGACGACCCACCGATACGAAAAGGTCGAAAAGACCACCAATGTAAAAGGGGGCACTAACCTTACCGCAATGATGCCGTCCGCCTTTTCGTAGCACTGCCCGAGGGAAATCCTCCCTAATCCCAACAAAAGCAAGATGATAATGTGGAAACCGGCCCCTAGAAGATATTCACACCCCCTTTCGCAGGTAAGTAAACGCTCACCAATCTCAGGGGTGGGGGGGCATCTGATACGGCTGGCGGTTTCCCCGGGGTAGTAATATCTTCCGCACGACTTTCGAAAGCAATGATGTGACAACGAAACCCAAGGCCACCAGCGTCGGCCCCTAGCACCGGCCCCAGCGTCGGCCCTCAGCGTCGGCCCCCAGCGTCGGCCCCAGCGTCGGCCCTCAGCGTCGGCCCCCAGCGTCGGCCCCTAGCGTCGGCCCCCCAGCGTCGGCCCCTAACGCCGGTCCCAGCGTTGGCCCCCAGCGTCGGCCCCTAACGCCGGTCCCAGTGTCGGCCCCCAGCGTCGGCCCCTAGCGCCAGCCCCAGCGTCGGCCCCAGCGTCGGTCCTCAGCGTCGGCCTTAAGAGCCAGCGGCTAGCGTCGGTCTTCAGAGCTGGCCACCAGTGTCGGCTTCCAGCATCGGCCCCCAGCGTCAGCATCAAAGACCAACCACGCGTTGGCACCAAGGGCTAGCGTCGATCTTCAGAGCTGGCCACCATCGCCGGCCTCTAGCGTCGATCCTCAGCGTCGGCCTCAGCGTCGGTCTTCATAAGCCCCAATACTGAGGCTTTGGTTCCGGCATCTAGCACTGCCACCCGACCTCGACCCCCAGTGTCGGCTGTCATACAAGGATGTTTTAGGCAATGGGCCCCACGACTTAAGGTCTACTGCCGAATAGCCTGTTTACCCAAATCACGGGCAGGTCTCAGCCTGGTCAAGCAGTTACCGCTATAAGCGGCCCCTATCCCGCACCAGTCCAACAACTTACCGTTCGATGAAGCAGATTCGACGGTTCCAACAGGCCAAGATATACGGGATTCCCAACAGGTATAAGGGGAGGACCCAAGCTCCATGCGAGGGGGACTCTCTTTCAGAAAAAACTTCCACTAGAATAATCGAACAAAAAATTCATATCCCTGTTCGACGACTCACTAACTTGGGCGTCGGAGGGTCCCCGTCGGAACTACCGGCCCGGGACTTTTTGCAGGCTCCAGGAGGAAGACGGTGATCTCTCTGCACACACGGTGACCTAGTCTGCCCGAGGAGGAAGACGGTGATCTCTCTGCACACACGGTAATCCTAGTCTGCCCGACGTTCATCATACGTGATTCGGCCGCAACATGAATCACAAAGACGAAAAATAAAATTCCTTACCAAATGCATAAGTTGGACTCGGGTCTTAACATTGTTTTTTTAAAAAAAAGTCTTACCTGAAACAAAGAAGATGAGGAGGTGCGGTAAACAAAGAAGAGGAGGCGGAAAGTGAAACGAAATGTGCGGATGGTCCACCTTTATGTTTGTTCTTTTCCTCGCCTGCAGCCGACGGCCTTACCCTCCTCACTCTCAAGTTGGCCATCTCATCCGATCCGATTGGCACCTTCAATGCCCCCAAAATTTGGTGCCGATAAACTACCTTCATTCGGATAACCCTCGGGTTCGGATTATCTCGGGTTCGGATTGCGATCAATCCTAACCCGGGTCAATTGCAAATTGGGCCAGGTTGAATCCGGGTCTTTCGGGTTTAGGTTGGGCAAATATGAGTTTAAACACTGTTGTAAATTGGGTTTGGCGGACCGGGTTCGGGTTGAACCTGGCCCAAGTTGCACCCCTATGTAGAACCAAGAGTTTGGGCCTCACCACGGCCTATGAAGGGTAGTGAATTTTTCAGTCTTTGCGCTTGCCTTGGACCTCGACTTCTGTGATACCGTAAATAATAATAAGTTTAAAAATATAAGATATTTATAAAGGTCTAAAAATATTGAATGATAATCTGAAATAGATGAAATTGAAGTTCAATCTTTAACAAAACTTTAAAAATCTATTGTAAGTAAACTTTTTTTTAAAAAAAAAAACTTGGCATCTTGGTGTTAGGAGGAAGAGGCGAGGTTTGATGCAATTTTAACTTTTCTTTTAAATATTTTTAAAGTAAGGTAAGAAAAAATGAAACAAAATTAACAAATCTAACAAGTAATTTATGCACAAAAAAGACTTTTGAAATCATAAAGAAGTGCTTCGGTCTTCGCATCTATCTTTTAGCCATGGGCTTTTAGTTTCCTTATCAAATATTGGCACAATTCCGTACATAATCCTCATGAGCATGATTTTATATGGATATGATTCTTAAATCATTGTATATTTGATTGGAATTGATTTTATATTAGACTTGATCCTTGGATCATCATATATTAATTGGATATTATTTCATATTACATGTAATTTTTGGATTATTATTATTTGATTGGATGTGATTTTTGAATTGCTATATAGTTTATTAGGCATGATTCTATATTGGATGTAATTCTTATATGAATGTGATTTTGATTTTCTATATTATTAGATGTAACATCTGTATAGTCTTTTTCATCAAATATTAGGCATGATTTCATACATAATCATCATATGTTTGGTTGGACATGGTTTCATATTGAATATAATTCTCGGATCACTATATATTTGATTGAAAGTGATTCTATATTAGATGTGGTTGTTGGATCATCATATATTTAATTGAAATACCATGTTAGATGTGATTTTTTTAATTGTTATTATTTGATTGAACGTGATTTTTGAATCGCTAAATAGTTGATTGGGCATAATCTATATTGGATGTAATTCTCATATGAATGTATTTTTGATTTTTTATATTTATTTAGATGTGATATCTATAAATTAACTATATTTGTATTATTTTATATTTTATATTATTCTATTTTTCTTTAGTCAATAAACAATTCTTGCGTTATAATATTGCCTATGTCAATGCAACTATCTATATATATTACACAAATGCAACGACTCAATGGGCCGTGCATAATTTAGCATCAAATATCTTGTAAAACTTTACTTTCTTCTTATTTATAAATGCATCATTTCTATACATTTTTAATATATAAAATTTGGTATAATCGAGGAAAGTGTCTTACTTCCTCTGTTTACCTTTTTTTATTTTTCTTTAAAAAATCCTGCAGCCTCTGATCAATCCATTAGACTTGGAAAATAATAATGCGAGGAACGCATGGATGCAATGGAGTAACAGTTACCTTTAGTACCAACCACACTTGAAAACAAATCAGAAGAGGATCATGAGTGATCAGTAGGTACATCGTGAGATGGAAGTGTTGAGTGAATCTTTCTGATGTTTGTGGCCTCCAAGTTCTCCTGTCATGTTCAAAAGTCGAAAAACTTGTGCTCGTCCATTCTGATAGGAAAGTGGGCCTACAATAAAAATAAAGTCTTGACTCAACAAGTCTCCTCCCAAAATTCCACAGAGGAAAAACTTGCACCCTATTGATTTTTACAGGAAAGTTTGTCTACAATTAAGAAGACCTCAAAATCAGTCATTCTAACTGAAATGAGAAAAAAGAGAACCAATCAACATAAAAAGTAGTCAATGAAGCGATAAAGTAATTGATATGACTAATCCCGCATCGTTAGAATAAAGGTAACAGCGCTAACGGATATCACCATACCTTGACCCTGAGACCCCCTTCCGGTCTCGGGGTGCACCAACATTATCTCACCCCCAAGACCCCATCGGTCTCGGGTGAGATCATTATCTCTCGACCCCGAGACCCCCTTCCGGTCTCGGTGTGCACCAGCATTATCTCACCCCCGAGACCCCCACGGTCTCAGGGTGAGACCACCATATCTCGACCCCGAGACCTCCCCTCCGGTCTCAGGATGCACCAGCATTATCTCACCCCCGAGACCCCACCGGTCTCGGGGTGAGACCACCATATCTCGACCTCGAGACCCCCCTCTGGTCTCGGGGTGCACCAGCATTATCTCACCCCCGAGACCCCACCGGTCTCGGGTGAGACCACCATATCTTGACCCCGAGACCCCCTTCCGGTCTCGGGGTGCACCAGCATTATCTCACCCCCGAGACCCCCACCGGTCTCGGGGTGAGATCATTATATCTCGACCCCGAGACCCCCTTCCGGTCTCGGGGTGCACCAACATTATCTCACCCCCGAGACCCCCACCGGTCTCGGGGTGAGATCATTATCTCTCAACCCGAGACCCCCTTCCGGTCTCGGGGTGCACCAGCATTATTTCACCCCCGAGACCCCCACCGGTCTCGGGGTGAGACCACCATATCTCGACCCCGAGACCCCCTCTGGTTTCGGGGTGCACCAGCATTATCTCACCCCCGAGACCAGTGGGGGTCTCGGGGTGAGACCACCATATCTCAACCCCGAGACCCCCCCGGTCTCGGGGTGCACCAGCATTATCTCATCCCCGAGACCCCTTCCGGTCTCGGGGTGGGATCACCATATCTCAACCCCGAGACCCCCCGGTCTCGGGGTGCATCAGCATTATCTCATCCCTGGCCTCCAGCGATGGCCTTTGGCTCCGGCCTCCAGCGACGGCCTCTAGCGCCGGTTCCAAAGGAACGAGGTAAACGGGACCCCCTCCGGTCTCGGGGTGGGATCATCGTATCTCGATCTCGAGACCCCCCCTCCGGTCTCGGGGTGCGCGGGTATCATCAACAGTTAGCATGCGGACCAGCCTTCGAACCAAATGACAGCTCCGGACCACCTGACGCGCTCACGTGACTTTCCGTGCACCCGTGGCTGCTTGCGGCCATGCCTCATAACGGCGTATGGTGCACTGCATGTTCCTGTGCATGACTATGTCCCGTTACGGAGTACGACTCACTACCACGTGCACTGTGCGCGGTCGCGTCAAGCAACGGCGCGCACCAAATACAACCGTGGCTGTTAGACATGTGTAACACCATGTTGACAGGTATCGCAGGACGCCTCCGGTGTGCACAGTGATGGTATGACGACAATCTTCCAAACAGTAACATGGGATATTCGGACAGGTATAAAAACGCACGCCCGCGCTGTAAGTAAGGATCCGAACTCTGATTTTCTAGCTTTCTTCCTCCTAGCAAAACCCTAACTGTCTCAGCTCCTTTTTGCTGAGCGGTTCTTGTCTGATCCCAAGTGACTGACTTGAGCATCGAAGGGTCCCCACCGGAACAACCGATTTCCGGGGACTTTTCTTGCAGGGGTCCGAGGAGAAGGACGTCCGTCTTCCCCAGCGTTTGAAGAAGGTGACTTGGCGTCATCAGTAATAATGGAGTCTTTAATAATGCAATAGGATAGAAAAGATGTGGCGAGAACGGCATGAGGGAACAAATACCCCTTAGATGATGTTCTAAAGTTTGGTTAATGTTACTATTTTATAATGCCAAGGAAATTTCATGTGCAATATGTTGGCACAGATTGTGGCAACCTAATTGATAAGACTGAGTCTAGAGTGACGCTTATGTTCTTAAGACAATTTCATCCTGCAATGGTACTTAGGTCTGTATGACGATTGTCTTTCAGGATACAACAATCTCCTTTTGATGAATGCAGCACTATAATTCAAAAAAATATTGAACCAAGAATGCATATCTCTTTTCTATGCACTATAGCTATACGTTCCTAAGGAGAGTATGCAAATGCCTAAGAGAGGAAAGGATTTGGGAATGATTGGATTGATTGAAATGCAAAGGTCTAAGATCCTATTTATAGGTTTTAGGTGCATTTTGGATACATCCTTTTGGGTTTAATTTGATTTGAATTGGTTAATCAGATTTGATCAAAGGAAGCCTTTGATAAAGTGTGCCTACAAAGCGCCCATTGCACCTTTCGCACACATGCGTGCACGTGCACGGGGGTGATACTTATGGTGAGCCTAAGAAATTTAAGCATGAAGGAAGAGGTTTTATATAAGTGAACCTTCATTTCTTAATTTTTCTGATGTGGGACTAAATGTCCTCACAATTTCTCATTCACCCACATAGGGAGGTAATGGGCTTTCAAGGCCTGTTTGGGTATTCAAGGCCTTTTGGCCCATTACCCAACAATCCCCCACATGAATGACAATTGGTCTTAGATCAAAGATCAACAAAGGCGATCCCCCGCATAAAAGGATTTTAATGCAAATGAATATACAGACACTAAAGAGAGTATAGCGGGATGAAGTTGTATCAGGATAGGTAGCTTGTAGCTTTGAACCTTTCTTAGTGAGTTGTTATCGAGATTACTTGCTAAAAAATCACACAACTTTTCAACGTTTTGTGTAAACCAAAACAATAACAATCACACAACTTTTTTTCGAGCATTCTTTTGGTTCTCATAGTTGTATTCATTTTGGCTCCGAACACCTCCTGGTTTTATGAGTGCTTTAGAGAATTAAACCTTAAAATTCTCATAGAATTGGCCCAGTTCACATTCACATAGGTGATTCTTATTAAGAGTATCTTGCTATACCCTACATGAACGTTCATGTTATAAGAATCATTAAAAGCAACGCTTATCCTAGTATCTTTAGCAAGTAGGACTAATTATCATAGGAATGAGTAGGATTGGACATCCTTAGTGCTATGTAAATCTCTTCATAATTTAGTTGTCCTTTTGAACCTAGATCTTGGGATCTCCAGTCAGCTAGGTTGGGTATCCACTATGAAGATTTTTTAGTTATAGATTTTAAACCCATTTTTCTCGATAAACAATTTACTTGATCTCTTGGTAACCCTTTTGTTAATGGATCCGCTAGGTTTTTCTTTGACTGAATATAATCAATTGAAATTACACCAAGTTCAAATAACTGCTTAATGGTATTATGCCGATGACGTATATGTCTAGACTTACCATTATACATCTTATTCTGTACTCTGCAAATTGCCGATTGACTATCACAATGTATGCATATTGCAGACATAGGCTTTGGCCAACATGGAATATCTTCTAAAAGGTTTCGAAGCCATTCTACTTCTTCAGCAGCCTTTTCTAAAGCAATAAACTTAGATTCTATAGTGGATCGAGCTATACATGTTTGCTTTGAAGATTTTCATGACACCGGATTTTGTATCTTCTATGTTAGATATCCAATTTGCATCACTATATCTTTCTAGTACAGCTAGATATCTTGAATAATATAATCCATAACTTAGGATATATCTTAGATATCTTAATACCCTTATTAGAGCTGTCCAATGACTTAGACCTGGATTACTAGTGAATCTACTCAACTTATTGACAGCATATGCTATGTCAGGACGAGTGCAATTCATGACATATATTAAACTGCCAATTATACGTGAATATTCTAACTGAAATATGGGTTCTCCAGTATACTTAGCCAAATGTAGATTAACATCTACAGGTGTTTTCACCGGGCTAGTATCATACTTTTTAAACTTATTTAATATTTTCTTAATATAATGAGATTGAGATAATATTATTTCTTCAGATGTTCTAGTGATTCAAATCCCTAGTATAACATCTGCAACACCCATATTTTTATGTCAAAATGTTTGATTAACATTTTCTTTGTCTGTTTAATCATTTCAGTATTACTACCAATGATTAACAGGTCATACGTATAAGCAGATTATCACATACCCTGGTAGGGTTTTGGCATATATACATTTGTCACATTCATTTATTTTGAATCCATTTGATAACATGATATTATCAAATTTTATATGCCATTGTTTAGGTGCTTGTTTTAATCTATATAAGGATTTAACAAGTCTACACACCTTCATTTCTTGTCCAGAAACAATAAATCCCTCAGGTTGTTCCATGTATATTTCTTCATCTAATTCACCATTTAGAAAAGCAGTTTTAACATCCATTTGATGAATTTCAAGATTGTTAATGGCTGCAAAAGTGATTAACATTCTTATAGATGTTATTCTACTTACTGGTGAATAGGTATCAAAGAAGTCTATACCTTCTTTTTGTTTGAAGCCTTAGCCACTAATCTGGCTTTATACTTGTCAATTAATCCATCAGCCTTTAGCTTTTTTTTTAAAAATCCACTTGCATCCTAGAGGTTTCATACCATATGGTAAGTCTACCAACTCCCAGGTATGATTGTGCATGATGGACTCAATTTCACTAATAGCTTCTTTCCAAAGGATGCTTCTGGATTAGACATTGCCTTTTGAATGTCTGAGGTTCATCTTATAACATATAAGTTACATAATTATGACCAAAAGACTTTGTAACTTTTGGTCTCTTATTGCGTCTGGGTTCATTTTTAGGATATTTTTTCTGATGACTACTACTAGCAGTATTATCATAAGTTCTTTTATTTGAACTTATTTCAATTTTTCTTTGCTTGAAAATATATTTTCAAAGAATGATGCATTCCTTGATTCCATGATTGTATTTTTTGAATATCAAATATATTCGATTTATACACAAGAAAGTGATATGCACTACTATTTTGTGCATAACGATAAAAATACAATCAACAGTTTTAGGTCTATTTTGATCTTTTTGGGGTTCGGAATAGCTACTTTAGCTAGACACCCCCATACTCTTAAGTAATTGTAAGAAGGCTTCTTTCCTTTCCATAACTCATATGGAGTAACATCCTTCTTGTTAAGAGGTATCTTATTAAGAATATGATTTGTTGAGAGAATTGCTTCTCCCCATAAATTCTGCGGTGTACCAGAATTTATAACATAGCATTCATCATTTCTTTTAATATGCTATTTTTGTTTTCCACTATTCCATTAGATTGAGGCGAATAAGGAGCCATAGTTTGATGAATAATGCCATGCTCTTGATAGAATTGTCAAAAGGTGCATCATATTCTCCACCTCTATCACTCCTTATAGCCTTAATCTTTTTACCAAGTTGATTTTCAACTTCATTCTTATAACATTTAAATATTTCTAAAGCCTCATCTTTAGACTTTAGTAGATACACATAGCAGTATCTTATTGAATCATCAATAAATATTATAAAATACTTTTTATCTTCTCGAGTTTGAACTGACTTTAAGTCACATAAATCATTGTGAATTAAGTCAAGAGGTTCAGTATTTTTTCTACTGAAGGAAATGGTTTTTGCTAACTTAGCTTCAACCCACACTTCACACTTGTAATGTGGATCAATTTATGATTAGGTAATAATTCTAATTTTATTAATTTTTGTAATGAATTAAAATTCATATGTCCTAATCTATCATGCCATAAACAAGAAGAGTCAACCATATAAGCAGAAGAAGAAGCTTTATTCATTTCAAGGTTTCTATGTACAATCATTACATTTACCTTGAATAATTCATTATTTCAAGTAACCCCTTCCAATAATATCCCTCCCTTAGTGAGTACAAATTTGTCAGACTCAAAATCATCCTAAAGCCATGTTTGCTTAGGAGGGAGCCTGATATAAGATTATTTCGGATGTCAGGGACATGTAGCACATCATTAGTAGAAGCTCCTTGCTAGATGTCATCTTTGAGTACTATGCAGCCAAGTCCTTCTATCTTGGATGTAGCGGAGTTATCCATAACCAGATTTCTACCATTGATAGAAGTATATGATGAGAACATACTCTTATCAGAGTAACATGTCTGGTAGCTATAGTATCGACGTACCACTCATTAGCTTTGTCAACCATATTTGCTTCAAATGCAATAGCTGACAGCATCATCTTGAATACTTCTTGGGATAGGGTTTAAGTAATGTTGACCTCTTTCTTTTCTTTCTTCTTGAAACGTCAGTCCTTGGATTTGTGTCCTTGCTTTTCATAGACAAAGCATTTTCCCTTGAACTTATATTTCTTTGGATTGCCCTTCTTCTATTTAAAGCCTTCATTGGAAACTTGCATTTCTTCTTTCCTTCTATGAGGTTGGCCTTAGGCTCAATAGGTTGTCCTCCTATCTTCTTGTCTTGGCTCTTATTGTCTTCCTCGATCCTTAGGCGGACAATTAGATCTTCAAGTCATGTCTCCTTTCGCTTATGCTTTAGGTAATTCTTGAAGTCCTTCCACAATGGCGGTAGCTTCTTTATGATGGCAGCTACCTGGAATGACACACTAAGAGACATTCTCTCTGCATGTATCTCATGCAGGAGATCTGAAGCTCTTGGACTTGCTCCATAATATTTTGTATTCGACCATTTTGTAGTCTAAGAACCTTCCGACCATAAACTTCTTATGTCCAGCATCTCTGTCTTATACTTTTTGTCCAGGGATGCCCATAACTCTTTGGCAATAGCAATACTACTGTATACATTGTACAGAGTATTATCCAGACCATTGAGGATGTAGTTCTTGCAAAAAAGTCTGAATGCTTCATGCTTCCACAGCAGCAATCACTTGCTTGTCGATCTCTCCTTCCTTCAGGACTGATGGATCTTCATTCAGTACTCTGACCAGATTGAGAGTTGTGAGGTAGAACAACATCTTCTGTTGTCACCTTTGGTTTCGGAGAACTTCCGTTTCTTAGCTTGAACGGGTGCAGTCATTGGAGCTATCTGCAGCAACACTTTCGTGACTCAAAATTGTATTAAGATTATTGGCGCAGATTATGGCTACCTAATTGTTGACCCAAATATTAATTTTGATGATTCACAAAAGCCATGAGTATATTTTTTGTTACTAATGATATTAACAAATGTTTCAGGAACTTAGAAAGGTTAAGTATTTAAATGATATACAAATTAAGTTTGAATCAGTTTTTCAATGGAACATTTCAAAGTTCAGATCTTAGAGCCGACACCCACTGTGTTTGGAGCCGACTCCAGGGCGTATCAGAACAATTCAATATTTTTGGCACCGTTCAAAGTCGACACCTGAAATGCTAGAGCCGACTCTAAACCTAAGACATAGAGAAATGATTTTCTGCGCTAGTTTTTGAAGCCGACACCTAAAGTTTCGGAGTCGACATCTGAAGTTTTGGAGTCGACACCTGAAGTTTTGGAGCCAACACCTGAAAATTTTAGAGCCGACTCTAACCTGAGAACCAAGAGTATATTTTTGGGACATCGTTAGAGTCGACACCTACGAAAATTAGAGCCGACTCCAGAATGCGTTGAGCCGACACCACAGTTTCTCAGAGCCAACTCTCCAACGGTTGTTTTGTTACTATTTTTAGAAACCCAACTTGGAGCTGACACATGAAAAGTTAGAGCCTACTCCAACCTGTCAGGAACAAAATTTTAAATTTGTCAGAATAGATTTCAACGGTAACATTTCTTCACCTAACCCCAACGGATCTATTTCTTTGCGTGAGGAAGCAATCCAAGTATATTTCAACGACTATTTTCACGTAATCTTGGAATAAAGAAGATTATAAAAGGGCGCCATCTGTTTCAAAAAAAAAGAGGATGAGAAAATAGAGTAAAATAGAGAGAAGAAAATCGGAAAGAAAAAGAGAGAAATCATCTAGTTTTCAAGAGAAAAATCTCTGTGCTCAAAGCCATCTATAGAGAAGAGATATAAGAGAAATCCAAAGGCATTTCAAGATCAAATCCAAAGGATTTCTATCATTTTGAAGAAGAAGAGCAAGAGCCCTAAATTTCAAACTTTTCTTCAACGAGCTTCGTTCAAGAATCAGAGTTCAAATCATGTTAGCTCATTCAGAAGAAGAGAGGAAAATAAGAAAAGAAGAAAAGATCAACTTCAAATCGCTTCAAAATCAAGTTTTTCTATTCTTATTTATTTACATTGCATATTTGCTCATTTGAGGAGCTTTTAATTGCTATAAACATTTATCTGAATTGCTTGTGTCCTAATTCAATCAGGGGATTGAATTAGTTGAGGTAGTTGACCTCGGGGTAAGCTAAGAGTAGCTTACGTTGGGTTGTGTGTTGGTGAACCCGTGAAAACCAGCTGGGTTCGTTGTGATCCCGTGTTAAAACAACAAGTTTGAGTTGTGGTCTTACAAAACAACTCAGCTGTAATCAGTGTAATTATAGTGTGGACACAAGAGTTGCTTAGGAGTGGACGTAGTTGTAGATAACACCGAACCACTATAAACCTTCTTGTGTTTGTCATGCTTATTACTCTCTCTCTCTCTCATTTATATTGTGTTTATTATTTACTACATCACTTCACTTGTGCACATTAACTTAGTAAAATTAGTTTTTAAGTGTAAAATTTTTTAAAGAACCCAATTCACCCCCCTCTTGGGTTGCCATCTGGGCCAACAATTGGTATCAGAGCCTGTGCTTATTTTGGCTTGATTTAATGATCAAGAGCTAAAGATCCAAATGGCAGCTCAAACTGGATCATCTTTTTCTGAAGGTCAATCCACCAATCGATCTCCTTTGTTTAGTGACACAAATTATTCATATTGGAAAGCTAGAATGAGAATTTTTATTCAAGCTTTAGATTATGAATTATGAAGTGTTATTATTAATGGTACTAGCACTCCCACACACATAGTAGATGGATCTATTGTTCCTAAGCCCAAAAGGGACTGGAATGAAAATGATAGGAAAATGGCTCAGCTCAATGCCAAAGCCATGAATGTTCGATACTGTTCTTTGGATGCAAATGAATTCAATAGAATATCCACTTGCATTTCAGTCAAAGAAATATGGGATAGGTTGGAAGTTATGTTGGGGAGCGCGGAATACCCCCAAGATCACGGCTATAGCGTATATGAGTAATGCAAAAATCTTTTACCGTTCTAATCTATGAGTATAAGATTATACCTTCAGACTTGAACGCTGGAACACTTGATTTGATTGCTCGACCTCAACCTTTTGGCCTTCCGCCGTATTCCCGAAATACCTACTTCTCTCACAAGATGGTGGGATCTCTCTCGGCCGACCTAGGGTTTCTTGCTTTTCTTTTTCTCAAAAGCGTTAACCCTAGCAACCAATTGAGAGGGTATTTATAGGGCTACAACAGGGACCTAATAGGCAAATATGAAAAGGACTTCCCACGTAATTAAATCTCCTAATCCTATCCCGGGTTAGGATTTAATTACGTAAATTATAATTCATTCCACTAAAGAATTATAATTGTACTCCTAATCATATTCGAATTTATATTTTCGAGCCTTAATATTAAATACTTATTATCTCCCCACGTTAAGATTACAGATATCCACCAATTAAATTTAAATACTGACAATATAATTTAATTGGCTGTTATTATCCTTGAGACTTATCCACTTAACTTATTTGACGTATCGGATTCAAAATCCACTTGCAAGATTTGATACGATCAAAACTTATAAGCTTTCTCAAGGGGATATCATCAGTCCAAATTAATCGGACGTGGATTCCTTCAACTATTAATATTCACCATATACATAATGTTATTGCCCAACCCACTGAGTTTATTGACTCATATAGAATCTCACTCTATGTGTAATCAAAGCAATAAACACTACATACACGTGACTAAAAATAGAATTCAGATTAAGAGCATAAGTAATCATAATATTCATGAGTTCTAAATTATTTTATAAAGTCAGTATAAAATAATCAACTCAACTGGGTCCTGTTCAATACACACAAAGTGTACTAGCACAAATAGTTAGAATAAACCATTCCCCGTAGTCAAGACAGACCTACTTAAATTTGTGCTACAGCTCTACTGATGGTGTGTCCAATTCCATCTAAAACTGTGAACAATAAACTTGTATTCCAAAAGAACCGATGATCTAGTCTTCTGTGTGTAAGCCGTACTCTACACACTAGATCAAATACTCTTTGGAAATACTAGACACATGCACATATATATAGTAAATGGCACACATTGCTCAAAATGAATTCTCATTAAAAATGTAAAGACATAAAGCATATCTTTTAGTCTATATCTCTATCAAGTTACTCATGAGGATACCAACCAAGTTAAGGAATCCAAAATTAACATACTAGTGCACAAATATGAACTATTTAGCATGGAACAAAATGAGTCAATCACATGCATGTACACTAGATTTACTGATATTGTAAATGGTTTAAAGAGTCTTGGTAAGACTTATACTAACTCTGAATTAGTGCGCAAAATTCTTAGGTTTCTTCCAAGATCATGGGAAGCCAAAGTGACATCAATCCAAGAAGCCAAAGATTTGAACATCCTACCTTTGGAGGAGCTACTTGGATCCCTAATGACCCATGAGCTTATAATGAAACAACATCAAGAGGAAGAGGTGAAAAAGAAAAGAACAATCGCACTCAAGGCTGCAGAGGATGAAAAGAGCAGCAGTGAAGATGATGAAGATGATGATGAGATAGCTCTTCTTGCTAGAAAATTTAAGAAATTTATGCAAAGAAGAAGACCCTTCCACAAGACAAAGTCTGGAATAAAAATGAAAGGAGAAAGAGAAAAAAAAAGATAAGGACAAGGAAAAGGATCCCTTAATATGTTATGAATGTAAGAAGCTAGGATATTTCAGATCCGAATGTTCTCAATTAAAGAAGGGATACAAAAAGAAGAAGAAAGCCTATGTTATAACTTGGAGTGATAGTGAAGAGTCTTCATCCGAAAAAGAACAAAAAGAGGTTGTCAACATATGCTTCATGGCAAATAACGACAATGAGGTAAATTCCGAAACCTCCAAGGTTGATTTCACTTTTGATGAGTTATGATGCTTTCAATAAATTAGTTAGTGATTTCAAGATTTTGAGAAACAAGAACAAATCATTGAAAACTAAAAATTTAGATCTTCTCAAAGTGAAAAATGAACTTATTTTTAAGATCAAAAATTTGAAATCTGAAAAAGAAGACATATTGAAGGAAAAAAGAATCAATTTCTAATGAAAATCTTAATTTAAAGAAAGAAGTTTATAAGTATAAGAATAGTGTTGATAAATTTACAAATAGCTCAGAAAAACTTAATTTATTATTGAACAATCAAAGAGTTGTTTTTGATAAAGCTGGTTTAGGATATAGACCACATATGAAACAAAAATATGTCAATAATTTCTTTGTAAAGAAAATGATATTTCATGTTATCATTGTAACAAAAAAGGACATAAATCTTATGAATGTAATTTATAAATGTCTCATAAGAATTTAAGTCTTAAAGGCAAGAAAATATGGGTTCCAAAAGGAACAATCTTTATTGCTACTAACCATGAAGGACCCAAGAAGGCTTGGGTACCTAAACATAAGATTTGACTATCTTGCAGGAGTGTTTTGCGGTCAAAGGATCAAAAAGAAAATGGTATCTTGACAGTGGCTGCTCAAGACACATGACGAGTGACAAGGAGCAATTCATCACCCTTGAAATCAAAAGAGGAGTTGTAACTTTTGGAGATAATGGCAAAGGCCAAATCATGGGCTATGTTAAAATTCAAATCACTCCCTCCACTTTTATTGAAAAATGTTCTGTATATAGAAGGATTAAAGCATAATTTAATTAGTATTAGCCAACTATGTGATAAAGGTTTCAAAGTTTCCTTTGAAGCTTCTATTTGCACTGTATCAAATCTCATTGACAATAGTATTATATTTATTGGAAATAGAAAAGCGATGTATACTTAATTTATTTAGACAATTTATCTATTAGTAAGCATTGCTTAATTGCTGATAATACTAAAGTAAATGAGATTGGATGGGTATGGCATCGTAGACTAGGTCATGCAAGCACACACTTAATTTCAAAATTAGTTAGAATGGATTTAGTTAAAGGTCTTCCAAAATTAGATTTTAAAAATAATATAATTTGTGATGCATGTCAATTTGAAAAATAAACTAGAAACTCTTTCAAATCTAAAAATATTATTTCTACTACTAGGCCACTCGAGCTACTTCATATGGACCTTTTTGGACCTACTAGAACCACTAGTCTAGGAGAAAGAAATATGGTCTTGTGATAGTAGATGATTATTTTAGATTCACTTGGGTATTATTTTTAGCTCACAAAGATGCGACTTTTCCTATATTTTTAAAATTCTTCAAGAAAGTCACAAATGAGAAAAACAACACCATAGTGTCTCTTAGAAGTGATCATAAAACTGAGTTTAAAAATCATTTATTTGAAAATTTTTTCATTAAAATGACATTCATCATAACTTTTTTGCACCTAAAACACCTCAACAAAATGGAGTTGTAGAAAGAAAAAATAGGACTCTAGAAAATATAGCCCATACCATGCTATGTGAAAGCCAACTCTCAAAGTACTTCAGGGCGGAAGCTATAAACATAACATGTTACATCCTAAATAGAGCCTTAATTAGATCAATCCTTAAAAAAACTCCCTATAAATTATGGCATAATAGAAAACCTAATATTAGTTACTTTCATGCATTTGGTTGTCGATGTTTCATTCATAATAATAGTAAAGACAATCTTGAAAAGTTTGACGCTAAATATGATGAAGGTGTTGTAGGGAGAAATAAACTCCGAGGTATGCATTTTTTAAAATTCGATAACTATTATCAATACTGAAACTAAAAGATTACATATTAATCTATCTAATATGCATCAAGATCATATCTTTGCCTCTTATATAGGATCGCTTGATCTAAAATATGCATATAAATAAAATCATCAAGATCATATCTTGATCCTCAAGGCAAGAAGTCGTACTTCTTGCCTTTAATCATGCCTTAAGATCTAGGGATCATATCACTTACCTTAAGGGCAGTTGGTAAATCCTTTTGTGCTCTGCAGCCGTTCAATCGTCCGGCCTCTAGTATCGTCCATATGAAGCCCGAATGATCAGATTTCTAGGAGTGCTAGCTCGTGGAAAAATAACTTTGTTGATCTTGAATACTCCCACTTGAATCTTCCTCTAAGATCCACCACACTTCCGCTAACACCAGAATCACCAGGATTTTCTATTCTAACTTTTTAGAATTACAATCCATGACATGTCGTGTGTTGTTGTTCTGTGTAATCCGGTGAGGGATGTGCTCTATTTATAGTCTTATTTCAGCCTGCCCATTGAATTCTGACATTAAGAATTCCGTCATTTGGTAAAAAGCAAAGAGACACCGAACCAAAGAGCCACGGCGCTTGGTTAATTCCAACGTTCGGTGAAAACCAAGGAGACATGGCATTTTGTTAATTCTGATGTCGGTGAGAACTAAAGAGATGTGAATTCTAACACTTAGAATTCCATCGCCTGGTTGATTCAAAGAGGCACATTAATTCCACTTTAATTCTAACATTTAGAATTCTGATGGAAATCATTTGGAGATAATTGATTAAATTAATATATTAAATTCTAAATAAGAATTTAATCTCTCAGACATTAGTTATCTCATCATGTGAGATACTTATGCGAGAGGTTTGGGTTCAGGTGATGGTTTAATTTGATCTGAATTTATTGGACTGAACCAACATAGATCATGGTCCTAGCCCAAATCAAATTTGGCTAGTCCTGAATCTATTTAAATCCAAATCAAGTCTAATTTCAAATCAATATTTGAAATTGATTAGTCCTTCTAATAGACTTAAACCAAATTGAATCTTATTCACTTGTACTTAACCCAATTGAGATAATTCAATCTGATATGACTGATCCCAGAGTCGTCAGAGGATAACGGGGTCCACCGTCATTCCCCCATCCCCGGCACCCCTTCGGGGTCGGGGATGGGGTCGTCATTCCTTAACCCCGGGGCCCCCTCCGGTCTCGGGGTGCATCGTCATTTCCCCCACCCCCGGCTCCCCTCGGGGTCGGGGGGTGGGGTCGTCATTCCTTAACCCCGGGGCCCCCTCCGGTCTCGGGGTGCATCGTCATTTCTCCCACCCCCGGCACCCCCTCGTGGTCGGGGGGTGGGGTCGTCATTCCTTAACCCCGGGGCCCCCTCCGGTCTCGGGGTGCATCGTCATTTCCCCCACCCCCGGCACCCCCTCGGGGTCGGGGGGTGGGTCGTCATTCCTTAACCCCGGGGCCCCCTCTGGTCTCGGGGTGAATCGTCATTTCTCCCACCCCCGGCACCCCCTCGGGGTCGGGGGGTGGGGTCGTCATTCCTTAACTCCGGGGCCCCCTCCGGTCTCGGGGTGCATCGTCATTTCCCCCACCCCCGGCACCCCCTCGGGGTCGGGGGGTGGGGTCGTCATTCCTTAACCCCGGGGCCCCCTCCGGTCTCGGGGTGCATTGTCATTCCCCCACCCCCGGTACCCCCTCGGGGTCGGGGGTGGGGTCGTCATTCCTTAACCCCGGGGCCCCCTCCGGTCTCGGGGTGCATCGTCATTCCCCCATCCCCGATGCCCCCTCGGGGTCGGGTGGTGGGGTCGTCATTCCTTAACCCCGGGGCCCCTTTCGGTCTCGGGGTGCATCGTCGTTCCCCCGCCCCCGGCACCCCCTCGGGGTCAGGGGGTGAGGTCATCATTCCTTAACCCCGGGGCCCCCATCGGTCCCGGGGTGCGTCATCATTCCCCATCTCCGATATCCCTTCAGCATGGGGTCATCTGCGGTCAACATACAACTCAGCTGCCAAGGAAGATGGCGACCTTCAGATTGCATGGTACTTGCACATGATTTTCGGCGCATGACCATGCCTTGCCGCAGCGTACAATTTAGTACTTCCATGATTGTGCCCCGTTACGGAGGGCCATGCCTCATAACAAGGTTTGGCGCGTTGCATGCCCCTGTGCGTGACCATGCCTTGCCGCAGCATACCATTCAGTACTTCCGTGATTGTGCCCCGTTACGGAGGGTCATGCCTCATAACGGTGTTTGGCGCGTTGCATGTCCCTGTGCATCGCCATGCCTCGCTACGGCGTACGACTCGCTATTTCTAGCAATGGAGCCCAGTCATATCAACCAGCAACGGTACGACAGAGATCTTCCAAGGCCGCGAGTCATGGTATTCGGACAAGTATAAAAGACACGTACTCATGCTGTAAGTGGGATCTGAACTCTGGTTTTTCTGACCTTTCTTCCTCCCAGCAAAAACCCTAACCGCCTCAGCTCCTCTTCGCTGAAGCGGTTCCTTATCTGAACCCAAGCCACTAACTTGATCGTCGGAGGGTCCCCACCGGTGCCACCGGTCCCCGGGGACTTTTCTTGCAGGACTCCTAGGAGCGAGACGTCCGTCTTCCCCGACGCTTGAAGAAGGTGACTTGGCGTCATCACAATCAATCAAATTAATTAATTAAATCATATACGATTCTCAATCGTTGATCAGCAAATAGATCATCCTATGAAACTTCTATGCGTGTGACTCTCTAGGTTCGAACCTAAGCCGGTAGCATAGAAACAACTTTCTATACTAATCGATGTGCCCATCTAACAATGGAACCCAACGTCCGGATAGGTCGAAGAGTTGCCGAGCAAACTCCAATAACCCTAAGAAATAGTTACCATATAATTCATTCTCTTGACCACAAATGCTAAGGATGGCTTAAGAGCCTGTCAACTCTAAATAGCGAATCCATAAAGTGATTTCAATTTTAGTGATCATATGACTTTCACATGAAGTGCCTTGGCCAAGGTCTTGCTAAATTGAAACACAAGCATTTCTCCTTTTAATGGGATAGGTCAAATTCCATCTTGATCCACAACTGACTACCACAAGTACTTGACTGCACCCAGTAACCTTTCGTAGCTGGATTAGAAATCCAGGTGGTCCGGCACCTAAGTACAATGAGTTGCTTGCAAGTCACCAGTTGTGATCTTTAGGTCTAAAGGATACTTATACCCATATCTTCTTGGATTAACTCTTGACAGTAGAGTATCCGAAAATGAGTCACGTTCGGTGAAATGTACTCCTACACTTTCACCTGCATGTCATACTAGTGTCTCTACACTCCTTGGTTAAGAGGACAACCAACAAATATGATATACAACATCCTATAATTGATAGTACTATGGCCCTGTCATAGTATATCATTTGGTCGCGAACTCTTTTAAGGACCTTCAAAGATAAATCCTCCTTTATCGTGAAGGAAGATCCTAAGGGCTTCATTACTATTAGGAGTTTTAAGAAGATGTTCTTGTAATGAATAAACTGCCAAATAACTTTTATTAATATATCAATTTATATACAATTTACATTAGCACAATCATCAAATGATTGGCTTTAGGATACAATTCCCAACAAACTCCCACTTAGCCTAAAGCCACTCATTACAGTATCTAATACCCATCTTCAATTTATAGTCATCAAACTCCCTGATGCTGAGTGCTTTAGTAAATGGGTCACCTAGGTTTTCCTTTCCATCAATCTTCTGAAGATTTATGTCACCTCGATCTACAATCTCTCGTATAAGATGAAACCAGCACAGTATGTGCTTGGTGCACTGATGTGCTCGTGGTTTCTTTGCTTGAGCTATGGTACCAGTGCTATCACTGTACAACAGAACTGGTCCATCTATGGAAGGTGTCACTCCAAGCTCGAAGATAAACTTTCGCAGCCACTGAGCTTCTTTTGCAGCATCTGATGCAGCGATGTACTCTGCCTCACACACCGAATCTGCCACTATATGTTGCTTGGAACTTTTCTAGCAAACAGCTGTACCATTTAGGATAAACACGAAACCCGATACACTTTTGCTATCATCATGATCTGATTGGAAACTGAAATCAGTATATCCAATAAGTTTCAAATCAGACTCTCCATAGACTAACCACTGGTCCTTAGTATTTCTCAAATACTTAAGGATTGTCTTAACAACTTGCCAGTGTTTTTCTCTTGGATCAGATTGGTATCTACTCACTACTCCTAGTGAGTATGCCACATCTGGTCTTGTACATATCATGGTGTATATAATCGATCCCACTGTCGAAGCATATAAAATTTGACTCATACGTTCTCTTTTATTAGGAGTTGTCAAACAATCCTTCTTAGAAAGATGAATTCCATGACCTATCGAAAGATAGCCTTTCTTGGAATTCTTCATGCTAAACCTCTTTAGCATGGTGTCAATGTACATAGATTTGGATAGACCAAGCATCCTCTTAGATCTATCTCTATAGATCTTCATCCCTAGGATGTAGGAGGCTTCTCCCAGATCTTTCATGGAGAATTATGATGATAATCATGTCTTTATTCCTTGTAATGCAGGGATATCATTCCCGATTAAGAGAATATCATCCACATATAATACAAGAAATACAATAACGGAACCGTTAGCCCATTTATAAATGCAAGGTTCTTCTTTATTCTTAATAAAGCCATAAGATTTGATCACATTATCAAATCGTATATTCCAACTCCTAGATGCGTGCGTAAGTCCATAAATGGACTTCTGTAGCCTGCACACTTTAGACTCATCTTCAGATAAAACCTTTAGGCTGTATCATATACACATGTTCTTCTAAATAACCATTTAGAAAAGCGGTTTTAACATCCATCTGCCAAATCTCATAATCGAAGTGTGCTGCTATAGCTAGCATAATCCGAATAGATTTCAGCATTGCCATAGGAGAAAACGTTTCGTCATAGTCAATACATAACGTTGACGATACCCCTTAGCAACCAGACGTGCTTTATAGGTCTCAACCTTTCCGTCTGCACCTCTTTTCCTCTTAAAAACCCACTTACACCCTATGGGTTTTATCCCTTCGGGTGGGTCAACTAATGTCCATACATTATTTTCCTTCATGGAATCAAATTCGGATTTTATGGCATCAAGCCATTTATCAGAGTCAGTCCTTTGCATAGCATCCATATAGGTGATCGGATCCTCGTTGTTCTCATCGAGCTCAACAGTATCTTCGTTTTGGACCAAGAAACCTAAGTATCTATCTGGTTGACGTGGTACTCTACCAGATCGCCTTAATGCTACATCTAGAATGGGTTTTGAGTTTGATCTAATCAACTCAGATTCTAAGGGTTCACTGGTTTGTGTTGTTCCTTCTACTTGATGAACTTCCTTAAGTTCAAATTAGAGCTATTTGTTCCTTCATTAAGGAACTCCTTTTCAAGAAAAACTGCTCTATTACTAATGAACAACTTTTGTTCTTCAGTATTGTAGAAGTAATATCCTTTGGTTTCTTTCGGATAGCCAATGAAAAAATATTTGTCAGATTTGGGTTCAAGTTTGTCTGATTTTGCACGTTTCACATAAGCCGGACACCCCTAAACTCTCAGATAGGTGATAACCGGTTTATGTCCATACCACATCTCATGTGGAGTTTTAGAAACAGACTTACTTGGAACCTTATTAAGAATATGACAAGCTGATTCTAATGCGTATCCCCAAAATGATATTGGCAAGCTCACAAAACCTATCATGGACCGAACCATATCTAACAGAGTTCGATTCCTTCTTTTCGACACACCGTTATGCTGCGGTGTTCCAGAAGGAGTCCATTGGGAGAGAATCTCATTCTCTGTTAAATATGTCACAAAGTCATTGGAAAGGTATTCGCCTCCTCGATCTGATCGAATGGTCTTAATACATTTTTCTGTTTGTTTTTCTACTTCTTTATGATATAGTTTGAACATTTCGAATGACTCAGATTTATGTCTCATAAGATAGACATAACCGAACCTAGAAAGATCGTCTGTAAAAGTAATGAAGTAGTAATATCCACCTTTGGCATAAGTGCTCATTGGTCCACATACATCAGTATGTACTAGACCCAATAGCTCTTTAGCTCTTTCACCTTTTCCAGTAAAAGATGACTTGGTCATTTTACTAAGAAGACAGGATTCATGGGTAGTTAACGATTCGCAATCATCAATTTGAAGGATGCCCTCATGAGTTAACATGTTTAATCTATTCTTATTGATATGACCCAGCCGATGGTACCAAAGATAAATGTCTGTAACATCAGTTGTTCTAGAGCACTTACTTGATTTGTACACTACATTCACAGGCTGTGATAATATATAAATGCCATTAGATAAATGCCCAGTCATTACAGTGACTCCATTCATAATGATATTCAAAGTAACATCCTTTATTGAAATTTCATAATTACTTTTGGCCAGAAGGCCTACAGAAATTACGTTCAACAAGAACGTTGGGAAAAAATGACAATCATTTAGTATAATGATATTTCTATTAAAAACTATTTCAAGAACTCCTAATGCCAGTACTGAAAATAATCTTCCATCGCCGATATTAAGGAATCTTTCATTGTCCTTAAATCTTCTAGTGACTTGTAGTCCCTGCAATGAATTGCAAATGTTAAAAGGACTCCCGGTATCCAATACCCAGGTCTAATTATCATATACATAAAAATTACAAGGTGTTATCATATAAATACTTTGTTGAGCAACATCTTGCCTCTTTTTTTTTTTTGGCCTGTTTGGATCAAGTGTGGCAATGTAAAGAGGACAGTTCCTCTTCCAGTGCCCTTGCATCTTGCAATGAAAGCATTCAACTTGACTTTTATCAACTTTCTTCTTCTGCATCTGACCACTTATAGATGTCCTAGCATGTTGCACCTTTTTCTTATTTTTTTTCTTCTTCCCTTTCCCAAAGGATTGATGCCCTACCTTAGATCCTTCAACCATATTAACCAAACCCTTAGAGAGCTGGTTATCCTTCTCAAAGTTCTGTAACAACCCCAACAAATCGTGGTAGTTGACTGCATGCTTTGTCATTCGAAAATGAGTAAGGAAAGGTCGGAAGGATGGAGGCAAGGAATTCAGGATCGCATCTTTTCCCAACTGCTCATGTAGGTGAAAGCCAAGCTTGCTGAGGAGTTCTATCTTCTCAATCATATGCAATACATAATCAGTAACAGGAGATCCATCCCTCATTCGAGCATTAAAATAGCACAACTAGTCTTGTGCCTTTCAACGTTGTTGGGTGTGCCAAAAGATTCATTCAATGCTTGAATGATTTCTTTCAGCTGAGTATTCTTGAATCGGCGACTGAATTCATCATTCATTGCTGCTAGCATGATGCAACATATGCTAGTTCTATCATTGAGCCACTTCTGATAAGTATCTTTGTCAGAACTTTGGGTGTTTGCATCAGGTATCTTTGGTGCAGGATTATTCAAAATATATAGAATCCTCTCATGCTCAAGGTCGACGATCTTAAGTTTTCTAAACCAGCTATTGAAATTTGAACCATTCAACTTGTCACTATCCAATATGGACCTTAATGATAAATTAGTGACCATTTTCTGCATAAGAAAAAACTAAAGTTTATTAGTATATAAATTGATTCAGTCTAAAGACTTGGACTTTAGTCTAAAGATTCTTTCACTATTTTATTCAAATTGGCAGCCTCTACATTCCAATTCGAAGAATTATTCTTAATTCTTTAGTGGGCATTAAGATCTACATAGACTACATACAGGCCCAAGTGAAGCTTGGCCAACCCATATGCATCTAAGAGTAGGTTCAAAACCAATTGTTTTCCAAAATAATTCTTAGTGTTCAGTTTTTCCCCATGTTCCTCTTCAACATGCATGGAGTGCCTCCACTGAAAGTTCTGGTTAGGTCCAACCATTAAATGATATAATCAGTGTAACCTATCAATAGACAACCAATCCCGAGTGAAGCTCGGCTCACCTGACTGTCTACTTAATAGTTACGTTGACTTATCATATAATGAATGATAATTCCGATGGTTGACAAGCACCAGGCATGGAGTGCCTCCAATGATTATCAAGACATCGGACTCATTATCACCCACCTTAATGGGAGGCTATGATCTAGTTATCATATAACTATTTCATTTTAAGGACCTAATAATTTTAGAGGATTTAATAATATGATGATAAATTAACTAATCAAGTTCTCCCACTGAATCTATGAAATTGGTAGAATGAAACAAGATTAAGTCAGGTTAAGTGGCACCTAAATCAGTCAGACTGATTTCCTTACAGGCATGGGTCAACCAAAATCAGGTAAATGATCTGAATCATAAATGGTTCACCATATTGACCAGGTGAGTGAGATCGATGGGAGGGATATGCCATTAACTCGTTAAAGACGCATCAATACGAGCAGCTCCCAATGAAAAATCATTCGATCGTTGATCCTAGAGCAACTTGCCAACTCACCTTGACATCATATGGTTAACCAATTTTGATTTGACCATCTAAGAGATTCATGCTCAACCACGGAGCCTAATCTACTTCCATTTGGTTTAATCAAAGACATGGACATGATCAACTACAACTATTGTTTGATTTAGAGCATCCTTAACCTAATCTAATCAATTTAGATTTGATCAAATACTCTTATAGTCCAGTTGATTTAAACCTTAGGGTCTAACCCTTTATGGACCTAATTTAGCTAACCCAAAAGATTAAATATATTCCATGTTTACATGTCATATATTTCAATCAAGCATCACTTGCATTATGTTACTACTCATAATTCCTATATTTAGATCATATCTAAAAAGATTATGAATTAATGTTTGACATTCAAATAAAACTCTCATAAATATTTGTATGTTTCATAACATAGACTACAAGCCATCATATCTCATATCTATGTTTTTTATACTAAACATGCAAATATCATGCTTTTATACAACATCAATATAAAACATTTTTGAGAGTGAGTGTAATCTATGTTTTGATGCCAAAGCTCAATTTAAATTTTCTTTAGACTAAGCATCTATGATAAAACAATCGCATGGCAATATGTCACAGAATACCTCATTGAATGGGTAATTTGGATTTTAATACCTGTGATCCATTTTAGCTTTGATTACACAATTAATGAGAGCATTAATCTTACATGCAATAAATTAGATCAATGACAAAAACCATGCTCTGATACCATTTGTAGGGAGAAATAAACTCCGAGGCATGCATATTTTTAAAATTCGATAACTATTATCAATGCGGAAACTAAAAGATTACATATTAATCTATTTAATATGCATCAAGATCATATCTTTGCCTTATATATATATATATGATTGCTTGATCTAAAATATGCATATAAATAAAATCATCAAGATCATATCTTGATCCTCAAGGTAAGAAGTTGTACTTCTTTCCTTGAATCATGCCTTAAGATCTAGGGATCATATCACTTACCTTAAGGGCAGTTGGTAAATCCTTTTGTGCTCTGCAGCTGTTCAATCGTCTGGCCTCTAGTATCGTCCACGCGAAGCCCCGAATGATCGGATTTATGGGAGTGCTAGCTACGAAAAAATAACTTTGTTGATCTTTAATCCTCCCACTTAAATCTTCCTCCAAGATCCACCACGCTTCTGCTAACACCAGAATCACCAGGATTTTCTATTCTAACTTTTTAGAATTAAAATCCATAACATGTCGTATGTTGTTGTTCTGTGTAATCTGGTGAGAGATGTGCTTTATTTATAGTCTCATTTCAGCCTGCCCATTGAATTTTGACATTAAGAATTCTTTCGTTTGGCAAAAAGCAAAGAAACGCCGAACCAAAGAGCCGCGGTGCTTGGTTAATTCCGACGTTCGGTGAAAACCAAGGAGACATAGTGTTTTGTTAATTCCGACGTCGGTGAGAACTAAAGAGATGTGAATTCTAACACTTAGAATTCCATCGCCTGGTTGATTCAAAGAGGCACATTAATTCTACTTTAATTCTAACATTTAGAATTCCGATGGAAATGGTTTGAAGAGGATTAAATTAATACATTAAATTCTAAATGAGAATTTAATCTCTCAGACATTAGTTATCTCATCATGTGAGATACTTATGCGAGAGGTTTGGGTTCAGATGATGGTTTAATCTGGTCTGAATTTATTGGACTGAACCCACATAGATCATGGTCCTAGCCCAAATCAAATTTGGCTAGTCCTGAATCTATTTAAATCCAAATCAAGTCTAATTTCAAATCAATATTTGAAATTGATTAGTCCTTCTAATAGACTTAAACCAAATTGAATCTTATTCACTTGTACTTAACCCAATTGAGATAATTCAATCAATCAAATTGATTAATTAAATCATATACGATTCTCAATCGTTGATCAGCAAATAGATCATCCTAGGAAACTTCTATGCGTGTGACTCTCTAGGTTCGAACCTAAGCCGATAGCATAGAAATAACTTTCTATACTAATCGATGTGCCCATCTAGTAATGAAACCCGACGTCCAGATAGGTCGAAGAGTTACTGAGCAAACTCCAAGAACCCTAAGAAACGTTACCGTATAATTCATTCTCTTGACCATAAATGCTAAGGATGGCTTAAGAGCCTATCAACTCTAAACAATGAATCCATAAAGTGATTTCAATTTTAGTGATCATGTGACTTTCACATGAAGTGCCTTGGCCAAGGTCTTGCTAAATTGAAACACAAGCATTTCTCCTTTTAACGGGATAGGTCAAATTTCATCTTGATCCACAACTGACTACCACATATACTTGAGTGTACCCAGTAACCTTTCGTAGCTGGATTAGAAATCCAGGTAGTCCAGCACCTAAGTACAATGAGTTGCTTGCAATTCAACGGTTGTGATCTTCAGGTCTAAAGGATACTTATACCCATATCTTCTTGGATTAACTCTTGACAGCAGAGTATCCGAAAATGAGTTACATTCGGTGAAATGTACTCCTACACTTTCACCTATATGTCATACTAGTGTCTCTACACTCCTTGGTTAAGAGGACAACCAACAAATATGATATACAACGTCCTATAATTGATAGTACTATGGCCTTGTCATAGTATATCATTTGGTCGCGAACTCTTTTAAGGACCTTCAAAGATAAATCCTCCTTTATCGTGAAGGAAGATCCTGAGGGCTTTATTACTATTAGGAGTTTTAAGAAGATGTTCTTGTAATGAATAAACTGCCAATAACTTTTATTAATATATCAATTTATATACAATTTACATTAGCCCAATCATCAAATGATTGGCTTTAGGATACAATTCCCAATATATATCTTCTTAGGATATTCCACTTCTAGCAAAGCTTATAAAGTATTTAATAAGAAATATTTAATTGTAGAAGAATCAATTTATGTAGTATTTGATGAGTCTTTAGCATCAAGTTCTGAAAAGATAGATGATGAGGAAGATACAAATGTGCTTGAAAGAGATATTGAAAAATTGAATATAGATGTATCTTCAGATTATGAACCAGAAGCTAAAGATGATGATTCACCTAAGGATGATGTTATTGATACTACTCGTAATGATGTAGATCTACCTAGAGATTGGAGATATGCTTATGGTCATCCAAAGGAATTGATTATAGGTGATTCATCTTAAGGTGTAAGAACTAGATCATCAATGATAAATATCAATAATCATCTTACATTTGTGTCTCAAATAGAACCTAAAACTATTGAGGAAGCCGAAAAAGATAGTAATTGGATGCTATCTATGCAAGAGAAATTAAATCAATTTACTAAGAATAAAGTATAGACCCTTGTAGATAGACTCAAAGGTCATTCCGTTATAGGATCTAAATGGGTGTTTAGAAATAAATTAGATGAAAATGATATAGTAATTAAAAATAAAGCTAGATTAGTTGCAAAAGGATATAATCAAGAAGAAGGAATTGATTTTGATGAAACTTTTGCACCTGTTGCTAGATTAGAAGCAATTAGACTATTACTTGCATTTGTATATCATATGAACATTAATTTATTTCAAATGGATGTAAAAAGTGCATTTTTAAATGGATTTATAAATGAGGAAGTTTTTATTGAATAACCACCTGATTTTGAAGATCATGAATTTCCAAATAATGTTTTTAAACTACACAAAGCACTATATGGTTTAATACAAGCACCCAGAGCTTGGTATGATAGGTTAAGCAAATTTCTAATTGAAAATGATTTTACTAGAGAAATATTGATAAAACCTTATTTTTGAAAAGAAAAGATAAAAATTTATTGGTAGTACAAATCTATGTAGATGATATTGTATTTGGTACTACTAACGATCTTCTATGTCAAGAATTTGCAAAGTTGATGCAAGGTGAATTTGAGATGAGCATGATGGGAGAACTTAACTTCTTCCTTGGACTACAAATCAAATAAGAAAGAGAGGAGATTTTTATCAACCAAACAAAGTACACGAAAGAAATTCTCAAAAAGTTTGGTATGGAATCAGTTAAACCCCTTGGAACACCTATGAGTCCTTCATGCAAACTGGATAAAGATGAAGATGGTAAGCAAGTTGATCAAAAATATTATAGAGGTATGATTGGTTCACTACTTTATTTAACTACAAGTAGACTTGTTATTATGTTTGCTATTTATTTATGTGCTAGATATCAGTCTGAACCTAAAGAATCTCACTTAATTGCTGTAAAAAGAATTCTAAGAAATTTAAGTGGAACTAAAAATGTAGGACTATGGTACTATAGAGACTCAACATTAAATTTGATTGTATATTCTGATTCTGATTATGCTGGTTGTAAACTAGATAGAAAAAGTACAAGTGGAGCATACCAATTTTTAGATAGTAACTTAATATCTTGGTTTAGCAAAAAGCAAAATTTGGTTGCACTATCAACTGCTGAAGCTGAATATGCAGCTGGAACTTGCTGTGCTCAAATCCTTTGGATTAAGAGACAACTTGAAGATTATGGTATAATACTTGATAAAACACCAATTAAATGTGATAATACTAGTGCAATAAATTTAACTAAAAATCATATTCAACATTCAAGAACAAAACACATTGAAAGAAGATATCATTTCATTAGAGAACATGTAGCTAATAATGATATTTGTCTTGATTACGTATGTACTGATGAACAATTAGCGGACATATTTATAAAACCCCTATATGAAGAAAGTTTTTGTTATCTTAGAGGAGAGTTAGGAATTTGTGATCCATCGGAATGATTTTGAAACTTCTAGGAATGGCTATCTAGAATTCAATTATTTTCTTGAAAACTTTTTGTATTTCTAAGGAAAATTTATCTAGATATTTGAGCTTCTTGATTCACCACATTCTAAGGAAAATTTATTCTAGAATTGTTAACTTTTGACAAGTTTCATATCCCTTGGAAATTTATTTATTTTTTACTGAAACTGTCTTGGAGTCGACACCTCTATTTGTGGAGTCAACACCTGCCTGTGTAGTTCTCTGTCTGTGACCTTGGAGCCGACACCCGCTTTTGCGGAGCCGACTCTATTTTAAGCGCTAACTATCTTAGCGACTTGGAGTCAACATTCGGCTTTGCGGGAGCCAACACCTTATGGTCCTAGGTTGACTATATAGGGCAGAGTCGACACCTATTCGACCCCATTCAATTCCAAATTCTTCCAAAACTCTCTCCAAACCTTTCACATCCTAGAATCTTTCTAATCCATCACTCCCTAGCAATCTATGGCACCTAAGCGCCGAGGATCGATATTCGAAGCAATCATGATGATGGGGAAGAGGACAGTGAGGCGTCCGGCACGTCATCCTTCGCCCAGCTCGTCTTCTATGTCGTCGTCCTCTACTCCTAGTGCCATCCCTAGTCCTTCTTCTTCGCAGGTAGATCTCTTAGCAGGGAAGGTTATAACAATGGGTAAAAAAGTAGATTTCAAATTTTTTGAAGCAGAGGGTTTCTCTCTTGAAAGGCAGATTAAAGAAATGGGATGGAAAAAGGTTTGTTCCCTAAATGTTCCTACTTATCCGGCCTTTGTAAAGGATTTTTATCTTAACTTGACTAGAGAAGACGGAGGCCTTATTAGTTTTGTAAGAGGTACAAGAGTTCATCTTACTTCAGAAATTTTGGGAAGTTTATTAGAAATACATGTTATTGGACCTATTGCTAATTCCCATAATGAAAGAGGTGAGGCCTTATCAAGATTACTTGGTAGAGAGGTAGCTGAATTTGAAGAGATTAGGGCTAACCAACTGCCACTAGAGTTAAGACTTTTGCATAACATTTGTAGCATAATTTTATTCCCCAAGACTGGACGATTTGAGTATGTATTAGAGAGGGATGTTGTAGTAATGGATTCTATTGTGACCGGCCAACCAATAAACTTACCTGGAATGATGATTTGGTACATGGCTGAGGCTAGCAATAAGAAGAGGTCAACCCTACCCTATGGTATGATTCTGACTATGGCCTTTCAGAGCCAAGGTGTGAATATATTGGATAATGAGCCTTTAAAGAGCCTTAGACATACAGACTATTATAATAAGGCTACCTTGCACCATATGGGCTTCGTGAAGATCAATGGACATTGGAAAAGGAAAGGAAATCTGGATATGGTACAACTGAGGTTAAGACTGTGGCGCCTGGTCCATCAGTTGCAGGACCTTCTACGAGACACATTTCGCCTAGCCCCAGTAGTTCTGCACCTCCTACACCAGCACCTATCCCTACATCTTTTGCTCAGGCATCTATTGGTTTTTCTGAGAGTCAAATGGAGCAGCTCAAATCCCTACTTTTGGATCATGAAGATAGGATGAAGACTGAACTTGAGAATCAACTTATGGAAATCAGACAGCATTTTTACTCTTTGGAAGATAAGATCAGTGTGATAGAGTCATCCTTGAGCACATCTTCTGTTACCTTAGTGAAAGACATAAGGTTGATATTTGATAAGATCAAAGATATAGCAGGTGATTCTGATACATATTCCAAATGCAACGCTGAGCTTCAAGAAAAAGTCACTGTTGCAGTTGGTTTAGTTGAAAGAATGCTAAATGATTTTATAAAAATTCAAAAGAAGGGCATGGGACAAATTTTAGAAGAATTGAAAAGAATTTTAAGATGATTTAGTTCTGTCAATTTCAAGTTATCTTTTGTCTTTTAGTTTGTAACTAGGTTAATGATGTATGCTGAGATTTTGAAAGCTTTATTTTCTCTTGAAATTTAATTTGTACTTAGGACAAATTATGTACTTTGATGTTTTAATGTATTTTGAAGTAATATGAATGATGTAATGATGGATTTTACAATGAATTAATGAATATTCTGAATGACTTTGTATTCATTGAATGTTATCTTGAATCTTGATTGAAGCATTAATTTTAATTTTGACTTAAGCACTTCTTTCTTAACCTTTTTGTTGATAACAAAAAAGGGGGAGAAAGGTTTGTTTACGTATATGCATTTGATGTTTATAACATATATGCATTGAAAGATGTTTGTATATGTGTTAAGTGTTAAATGAATTTAATTTGGTTATAACATATATGCATTGAATTCCAATAACTTAATATGGTTATCATAGGGGGAGCTACCTCATACAGGGGGAGCTTAACTATGAGAACTTAGAACTTATTTAATTTATCAATTTCATTGATTAATCATGCATATACTCAATGTTTTTATCATCGTCAAAAAGAGGGAGATTGTTAACCCAATTATTGATTTTGATGATTAACAAAAGCCATGAGTATATTTTTTGTATTACTAATGAAATTAACAAGTGTTTCAGGAACTTAGAAAGGTTAAGTTATTCAAATGATATACAAAATTAAGTTTGAATCAGTTTTTCAATGGAACATTTCAAAGTTCAGATCTTAGAGCCGACACCTACTATGTTTGGAGCTGACTCCAGGGCGTATCAGAATAGTTTAATATTTTTGGTACGGTTCGGAGTCAACACCTAAAATGCTAGAGCTGACTCTAATCTGAGACACAGAGAAATAGTTTTTTGCGCCAGTTTTTAGAGCCGATACCTGAAGTTTCAGAGCCGACACCTGAAGTTTCGGAGCCGACACCTGAAAATTTTAGAGCCGACTCTAACCTGAGAACCGAGAGTATATTTTTGGGACATCATTAGAGTCGACACCCTCGGAAATTAGAGTCAACTCTAGAACACGTCGAGCCGATACCACAGTTTCTCAGAGCAGACTCCCCAACGGTTGTTTTGTTACTATTTTTGGAAACCTGACTTGGAGTCGACACATGAAAAGTTGGAGCTGACTCCAACCTATCAGGAACGGAATTTCAAATCTATCAGAACGGATTCCAACGGTAACATTTCTTCACCTAACCCCCAACGAATCTATTTCTTTGCATGAGAAAGAATCCAAGTACATTTCAACGGCTATTTTTCACCTAATCTTGGAATAAAGAAGATTTAAAAGGGCGTCATCCGTTTCAAAAAAAAAGAGGATGAGAAAATAGAGAAAAATAAAGAGAAGAAAATCGGAAAGAAAAAGAGAGATATCATCTAGTTTTCAAGAGGAAAATATCTGTGCTCAAAGCCATCTATAGAGAAGAGATAGAAGAGAAATCCGATGGCATTTCAAGATCAAATCCGAAGGATTTCCACCATTTTGAAGAAGAGGAGCAAGAGCCCTAAATTTCAGACTTTTCTTCAATGAGCTTCGTTCAAGAATCAGAGTTCAAATCCTGTTAGCTCATTTAGAAGAAGAGAAAAAAAAGAAAAGAAGAAAAAGCTCAACTTCAAATCGCTTCAAAATTAGGCTTTTCTATTCTTATTTATTTACATTGCATATTTTCTCATTTGAGGAGCTTTTAATTACTGTAAACATTTATCTGAATTGCTTGTATCCTAATTCAATCAGGGGATTGAATTAGTTGAGGTAGTTGACCTTGGGGTAAGCTAAGAGTAGCTTACGTTGGGTTGTGTGCTAGTGAACCAGTGAAAATCAGCTGGGTTCGTTGTGACCCCATGTAAAACAACAAGTTTGAGTTGTGATCTTGCAAAACAACTCAGCTATAATCAGGATGATTATAGTGTGGACCCAAGAGTTGCTTGGGAGTGGACGTAGGTGTAGATAACACTGAACCATTATAAACCTTCTTGTGTTTGTTGTGCTTATTACTCTCTCTCTCTCTTATTTATATTGTGTTTATTATTTACTGCATTACTTTACTTGTGCACATTAACTTAGTGAAATTGGTTTTTAAGTGTAAAATTTTTAAAGAACCTAATTCACCCCCTCCCTCTTGGGTTGCCATCTTGGCCAACACTAATTGATAAGACTGAGTCTAGAGTTATGCTCTATATCCTTAAAACATTTTTGTCCCGCAACAGTGCTTACGGTCTGTATGACGATTATCTCATAGGATACAATAGTCTTCTTTTGATGAATGCAGCGCTACAATTCACCAAAAATATCGAACCAAGAATGTTTCTCTCTTTTCTATGCATTATAGCTATACTTTCCTAAGGAGAGTATGCAAATGCCTAAGAGAGGAAAGGATTTGGTATTAATTGGATTGATTGAAATGCAAAGGTCTAAGGTCTTATTTATAGGTTTTAGATGCCTCTGGATACATCCTTTCGGGTTTAATTTGATTTAACTTGGTTAATCGGATTTGATCAAAGGAAGCCTTTGATATATCGATTCACTTCGTGATATGAAGATCAACCGATCAAATAAGCTAATCCATATCCCGATATGCTATTTCACTATCGTGATCTGATGATCATATGATCCAATAGGTGGTAGAACGGCTTTGATACGCCATTTTATGATCAAAATGATCGTCTTATCATCAGCGACATGATCGAACGGGTGCCTTATCACCAAAGATCATCAACGGCATGATCGGATGGGCATCTTATCACCAATGGTCCAATCAACCGATCGGCGCGCTAAACGGGTGTGCGCTCTCAGCCTCTCATCTTAATCCGATCAGTTTTCACCGTCGGATCCTCATGATCAAGAAAAAATTTAAAGCTCCTCGTGACGATATGCACATGCAAAGTGTGAAGTGCAAAGTGCGCCTACAAAGTGCCCATTGCGTCCTTCACAGATGCGCGTGCATGTGATTGATGCGTAGTGAGCTAAGAAACTTAAGCATGAAGAAAGAGGTTTTCATATAATTGAACCTTCCTTTCTTAATTTTTTCGATGTGGAACTAAATGTCCCTCAATTTCTCATTCACCTACATAGGGAGGTAATGGGCTTTTAAGGCCTATTTGGGTATTCAAGGCCTTTTGGCCCATTACCCAACACAATATGCCCAAGCTTACATCACTATATGTTTGATTTTTGTACACTAGAACGATTTTATATTGATGCAGTACTAAAAAACATAAATAATTTATTTTGATTAATAGTTTTGGGTGAGATTATGAATATTATATATGGTAGCAGAAAGGTTCTAAACCATGCCTTGTTTATTTGCTTCTAGCAAACCACCAACGCATGAGGTAGTCATGACCATCAATTTTAAGGTCAAAATGATGGTCAACTATTTCCTCCTTAGTTAAGCACGTCTAACATTCTTAGCTGAGTGATCATCATTTTTTACCTAGAATTTCCAATGTATGAAGTTCAACATCATGTTTTTGCATTGGAAATCCTGATTGTTAGGTGAATTTTGATCACTTGATTGGCTGAGTTTGTCAGACACCATCACTGGCGCCACAGAAGTTTGGTAAGTCTTCATGTATTCACCAAAAAAAAAAAAAAAAAAAATTTAATTTAAAAGCAGAGGCAGTAGTGTATAAAGATCCCTAACTAGAAAGTAGAATTAATTTTAGCCTGTTCAACAAAACGGCAAGCTAATTTGAAGCCATGAATCGTGGCATCCTATAAGAAGAGAACTGATCTGCAATGCCGAACTATTGAACACTTCTAAGCTTATATACATATTTATGATTTCTGGATGAGTTGAACCTAAGAAATAAGTATTGGCCAGATGAAACCCAGTAACTAATAACATTAAAGCTAACTACTTCAGGGTAATGCGTACCCACCTCAAAAGAGGAAAAACTTGCGCGTCCACTCTGATGGAAAAGTGGGCCTAAGTAAAAATGAAGTCTTGACTAAACCAAGCCTCCTCAATTCCACAGAGTTAAAACTTGCATCCTATTGATTTTGACAGCAAAGTTTGTCTACTATTAAGGATACCTCAAACTCAGTCATTCTAACTGAAATGAGAAAAAAGAGGGAAAGAAAAGGTTCTGTTCGATGAAGCGACAAAGTGACAATGGAGTCTCTAATGATGCAATGGGGCAAGAAAGATGTAGAGGGCCGATACAAGGGAACAAATATAAATACCCCATAGATGATGTTTTAATGTTTGGTCACTGATACTATTTTGTGACACTAAGAAGATTTCGGGTGCAATATGCTCAAGCTTGCATCAATATATGTTCAATTCTATACGCTAGAAAGATTTATATCGATGCAAGACTATGAAACTTAAATAGTTTATTTTGGTTAATTGTTTTGGGTGAGATTATAAATCATTGCAAATGATACCAGAAAGGCTCTAAACCATGCCATGTGTACATGATGAGACACTGTATTCTTTTATATCAATATTGACTATCTGCTAGAGTATATCATAACTTGTGTACACATCTTTATTCCCATATTAATTTTATGCCAAGAAAATGTAGAGTATTTAGAAAGGATTAAGAAACTTGAATTATACTTCTCATATAATTACATATGGTATTAAAGCTAATTAAGCTCATGACATATGTGAACTCGGGGATGATTGACTTGAAATCTAAAATGAAGGATTAAAGATGCATGATTAAATAATTCAAAGAGACTTTTGTCAAGGTAATAAAACCTTTCAATTATGCAAAAAAAAAAAAAAGACACCAACTCATGCCCCTATGAACAAAGTGCTAGCAATGCCCTCAAAATCTAGGGTTATTTATTGCAGGAGTTTTCCACCCACCTGCAACTAAATGTGAATGAAAGTGATGCTTGGATGACAAGGAAGACTTATGTATTTAGTTCCACAATATTGTATCTCTCTACATACATATGTACAATATCTATATGTATACAATATCTATATGTATGTGTATGTGCGTGTGTCCGATCACTTTTCTTATCCTTCAATCCACATAGATTCCAAAGTAACCCTTTTTTTTTACTTTTTTTATCTTTGTGATTTGTGAACTGCGCGGATCCAAAGATAAAGAAAGGAATGAATACTAGATCTAATCACCTCCTCCACCCTTGGAGATATGCAGTTCATGGATCCTAAAGATGAAAAAGGTAAAAAAGGTGAGGTGGCTTTAGGATCCATATGGATGCAAAGGTAAAAAAGGCGTCAGATTCTGAAATTGACTACATTCAAATATAACTAAGTCCAAAATTTGGTTACTTTCCTTGTCCTTTGATGCTGTCAACATGAACTCTCACATGTCCTCCTCATTGAAGCTTTAGTATCACCGTTAAGCAGGATATTTTTAGTACATAATCGATATGAGACAAAACACTCACCAATATAGGCTCTCACAACTATTTTGTTATGTTGAGGAAACTTTGAGTATATAAATCCTAGCACAACCTATGGATGATGAACAAAAAAAAAATATTTAAAAAGATGTCACTTTCTTTTACCATCAAAAAAATTAAAAAATATGCAAAATGTTATTAAAAGCACTGTTGAATAGAGCAGAGTGAAGGAAGCAGATTCATGTAGCCGACCCCATGTAATTGAAAAAAGGTTTAAAATCAAAAGGGTCTTGAATGCTTAGATTTCTCCTGACCATCGATCATTGCTGAAATTGATCCTAGGTGCGATGGTTCGGCCTCGAAGATTCCAGCGATACTCAATTTTTGTACCCTGTTCTTGTCACCCAAAACTTGAACTCTTCCTCCTCGCATTTTTTCCTCTCTTCCTCTCCCTAATCTCTCTAATTCTTTCAAATCTGAACTTTTCCATTCGCGAATGCATCTTAGATTTGGTTAAATAAAGAGATTAAAGCTTAAAAATGCCGGGTCTCACAATCCCTAAAGAAAACAAACGCATGCATAAATTTCAAGATTAAAGATTTGCCAAATTAATAATATCAGAAGTCATCTTCCTTCATGTTTTTGTAAAAAAATAAAGATGGTATACGACAGAAGTTGAGAGAAACCCATGGCTATTTTTGGTTATTTTTAGATTGGTTAGTTAATTTTAAGAAAATATATCTTTGGAATATTAGAATTTTTTAATATAAAATTAGTGGAGGATGACCTTGAAAAGTTTTCATTTGAGGATTAGTTGTCTAGTTAGATCTAATTTTCCTCCTCTTATCCATTTTTTCAAAAACTAAAATTTTATAAAGTGGGTAACTGGCTTAAGCTTTTTATTTTAGGTTGGATAATTAAGAGTTAAAGCATTTAAAAAAAATTATAAGCTTCCACAATGAAAATTTGAATTAGAAATCTCTCTTAAATAGAAATTTAGGTGTCAATTACTTATGTTAAAATTAGTTGGCTTTGTTAAGAGATGAAAGTTAAGTCCTCTCGCTTCCCTTTGTTACTGTTGGATAAATATGTTTGCATTTTATTTTTTTATCAAGTTTTAGAATATTCTAAAAGACTTTGGATATTATTTTTTTCTAAATGCACGGATCACATAGGATCCTAGCTATTCATAATCAACTCACTCCAAAGCTGCAGGATTCTTCAATCTCTCCCCTCAAAAAAATGATTATTTCTTTTTCCTTTTAGAAGAAAGGGGTTCTTCAATATTGGTGAATTAGAAAACATGCTGGACCGAGGCTCCATTAAACAATAAAGCCTATCATCGTAAGTTTGGGCTCGTTTGAATGATTGACTTGTTCAACTAGTTACAAGCGTACTTGAACAGGAATGTCAGAACTTGGATGAGTTGAGCTAAGATTTATGCTCCAAATACTATAGCTACGCCAACAAGGAAGTAGTCGAACCAATACAAATGATCGATAACATATTTTATCATGTAGATTGTTTATTTTTGGTTTTAGAAAGACCAACCCACATTGTTATCGCTTTCTACTTGATAACATTAATTGGATATTGATATAAAATGCCAATAGCAAACCATTCGGGACTGTCATGCAAAATCGAATCATAGGTCATACTGACATAATTTCTTGCTGTAACCCCAATGCATATGTACTTTTTGAATCCTTAGGGGAAAAAAAACAAAAAGTTACATTAGATTGTAAAGAGAAATAGGTCTTCTGACTTCTTTTAGGTAGTTAGGCACCTAACAGCATGGCAAGATCACAACTCGGGGGCATCTCAATGTGAACTTTGATGGTTCTGCGCAAAATGGAGCTGCTCGCAATGGATATGCTACAAGGGATTTACATAGGAAGACTTCTGGTTGCTGAGTTGGCTACTATCAGGTGTCTTTCGCTGATATTACTAATAGTTTGGATGGGCCTAAGATAAGCAATTACCATCTCCATGCTCATATATATATATATATGGACTGAGGACTTCCCTGAAGGTCTTTGTAATGTAGTCGCCAGCAATTGATAGGAATACATGATTATAAGTTCCTAAGTACTTTATTTATTTATTATTTTTGAAGCAGAAGTGAGGGAACAAGCACTTTTCCCACTAAAATTTATTAAATCAAAGTTACAAAGAGTTAGAAGATTGAGAAATAGACAAAAAAAAAAAAATTACAAAAGCTACGGTGGGAGTCTAAATGTTTTTCGGTACAAAAATTATTTTATAGACTAAAGAAGGCAATAGATTTGTTAGAAGTTCTTAAGTACATAATTTACTCATTCTGATTTGTTGGGCCAATTGATATGCAATAACAATCGGTCTAAAAATTTGAACAATGCTAATGTAGTCATCCAAGAGAGAGAAATTCATGCTAGACTGCTGAGTGATAGATAGGGCAGCACACCTGAACAAGACTAGGCCTTTTCTGAAAAATAATTTCAGTGAACCTCCATGAATTAGTTGTTATGAAGATGAAACAAATGATTCTGAAGGAGAAGATAGATATGGCTTTGGAGGCATTTGCAATTCATTGGCGCTTCCCTGCAACATTTCTACCACCTTGCTTATTGAGGGACGATTTTTGGCCTTGTTTGAATGCACCATAAACCAACTAAAATCATTTTCCTTGCAATTTCTTCAGTTTCACTTGTCACTTCAATTGCTTGTAAATCTCCATCTTGGTCCAAATGCTTATAAATCCAGTGCGGAAAATAAACTTCACTCGTATTCCCAACTTCAGCATCAATGTTCTTTCTTCCTCCCACCATTTCTAATACCATCATTCCATAACTATACACATCTGATTTACTGGAGACAACTCCAAAGTTTCTAGAGAACACTTCTGGGGCCATATAGCCAATAGTTCCTCGAGGATCTGTCATAGAAAGTATACTAACTTTTTCTAAGCATAACTTAGCCAACCCGAAATCAGATATCTTGGGACAAAATTCTTTGTCTAGTAGGATATTATGAGGTTTAATATCAAAATGTACTATACGTGTATTGCACCTACAATGCAAATAGTCTAAACCTTGGGCTATGCCAAATGCAATTTGATATAGTTTTTCTAACCCAAGAGTTGCTAATTTCTCCAATAAATGTACTTTTCAAGCGATCCATTGGGCATGAATTCATAAATTAAAGCTCTTTTGGACCCTTCTAAGCAAAAGCCAGGAGACTGACAATGTTTACATGAGAAGTCCGGCCAATGCTTGCAACCTCATTAACAAATTCCTTCCCGTTGCCTTTTGAATCACTTAAGATCTTGACAGCCACCAAAAGACCATCATCGAGACTTCCTTTGAATACAGTACCAAAACCACCTTGGCCAAGTTTGTCATGAAAATTCTTGGTTATTTTCTTTACATCTGCATACCTATATCTTTTTGGAGCAAGGGAGCCATATTTCTTTAAAAACTCTTCAATATCTGGTGCACTGTAGATTTCTTCCAAATCAAAAGTTTACACTTGCGAATATAGCGAAGGAACATAAGGGATACCAAGAATAAAACCCCAAGTCCTGCTGTTAAACCTGAAAAGAAGGGAAAAAGACAAATACAGTTTGACAGCATCAATGCATGCATGAATATATGCACATAGATTTTAACATCACTGGCTATCACTAGTAACTATTAGGGGAGGAACAAAAGAGATATATTTGAGAAGTTTTTAAACTCCCATTCAGATACAGATTTATGGAGTGAGTTCGCACAAATTTGCAATTTTTTTTTCAGTTTAATATTTCCAACCTTAGGTAAATCAGTAGCTTTATTTCCTTCCTTAAAATATAGAAGCCTTTAAGTTCGAGATAATTAATGCCCATGTAATAGCAAATTAAGATTATCAAGCTACTGTTCTTTATTATCCATATTCAATTGTCCATATTTTTGCCAATAAATTGCTAATGCCCATGAGAGAAGCTTGAATGTGCAACTTTTATGTCTAGACACGTTCAGGTTCATTTTATATTTTAGTTATGGACATCATTCTTCCACCTATGTCCGCATTGTGAGTGGATGACTGAATTGAACTTCCCCTTCACTAGTTTTTGCATGGTATGCCATTATCATTCATTGATGTGTTAACACTAGTCGCGCCAGGAAATATAAAGATGAAGAATCTAATTAATAACCTACAAGATATTTAAATGACAATGGTAAAATTGAGAACAGATAGCACAAGGTATCATGGAGAATGTATGGCACTACAGATGTGGCAAACAGACCAGGTGGTTCATGCCAGGCCAAGAATGGCATGGCTTGGGGTCATGCTGGCCCATGGGCCATACAAATATGACGGTTCGTAGCATGTTGGCCCAACATGGCCTGTGGTTTGGCATGGCCGATCTAATATAGCTTGTCATGGGCTGGCCTAGCACGATTTGTGGTAGGTTGACCATGGCACAGTATTTTTATTTTATATACATACATACATACAGATATATATATATATATATATAGATATAATATATATATATATATATATATATATGAGGTAAACGAAGAGAGTGTTTGGTAATCCAAATGGAACTATCATGATGATTTTAGATCACTAATGATCCTTATCTTGAAGTGGTCTCATATCCAATGATCTAAGATTAATACATTTAGTATGTTATAGCGGAGATTAAAGATCTTCAAATATTTATGATTAAGCTATTGATATGTTACGAGAATCTTAGATCACCAACCATATAATATCAATATTATCTCTTATATATATGACAACTACCATGATAATTTTGTATTAGTTCACCTTATTTATTATTATATATTATATTAAATTATAATATTATTTATAACATATATTATGATGTGATATTGTTATATATATATATATATATATGTTATAATATAATATATATATATATAATATATTATTATAATTATATATTATATTATATATAAAAATAATATCAAACATTTTTTTATGGATGAGAGCATTTTGGTCTTCAAATCTTAGAACAGATCACTGCTTAGGAAAGTGGCTATATGGGTCTATGTAAGTACTTATGATGGTCTAAGACATTGGACTCAACACTTTCACATTAAGTTAACTTAAAGATGTCAAAAGGGTTGAGTGGCTATGCCCTATCTCAGCCTAGCCTGAAGTGGGTTGTGCCAATAATCGAGTTGTTCATGGCATGGCTCGACTGCTATAGTAGCCATATTGGGCTTGACACGGCATGACTCTTGGGTTATGTTAGGACCATCCCTACTGGCCAGTAGACCATGCTGGCATGATGACACAAATGGGGCAGGCATGACGAACATGAATGAACTAGGCATGGCATGCGATGGGTTGCCTAAGGCCTTTTCAATAGCAAAAAATGCCTTGTTTTTAGAAAACCTATTTGTCCTTCCCAATAACCAAAAATGATTGATTTGCAATGTTAATTTAAACGTTTAGCGACTCTTCAACCCTCTATAAATACCCTCAATCCCTCACTTATCATACACTAAATTCTAAGCTCTTCTAAGCTTTCTTAAATTCTATCAAGCTCTCTCCTAGGTTTTGTTAAGCTTCCTACAAGCTCTCTTAAATCTCTTACAAACACTCCTAATCTCTCTACAAGCATTTCTAATATTTTTATCTCTCCACAAGACCTCTCTAATTCTTACCATGGTTGATGCTAGTAGCTCTCACTCTCGCACACTCCATTATAGCTTTAAACTCAACTCAAAGGAGATTGAATGTATTAAGGCTCTAATTCTAACTTTTTCTTTATCAATTCCTTTCATGCGATTTTCTATCTCTATCTTTTTTTCCTTCTATATATATCAAATTACTCTTTCATATAGGTGCATCTCTAAATCTACATTGGACATGTGCAAATCATCTAAGTTATTTTTTCATTAATTTATCCTCAATTGGAGCCACCTCTATTTTTTTTTTTACGAATGGTTTCATTTTTATTCTATCTTTTCTTATATTACAACATTCATCTTAACATTCTCATTTCTACCAAGTTCATCTTAAAGTATAGATAGTCTTATCACTATCTTATAAAACTTTTCTTTCAACTTGAAGTATTCTATGATTACATAATATTTTAATTATTTTCTCTATTTTATCCAACCTACTTTAATCCTATGGACAATATCAGCCTCAATAGTTTTTCCTTATGAATAATCATAAATACTGAAAATGATTATTTTTAGTAACTTTATAATTCTTAATTTATACTCTACAGTCATCTCCATTTCTAATTGCACTAAATTGATTCCATATATTCTATCTTTGTCCTGCTTAACCTAAAATCTTTAGATTCTAATTTATTTTCATAATTCTAACTATGATTAACGTTAGCTTTGGTTTCATCTACTAATACTATATTATATGTAAATAACATACACTATAAAATATCATCGTGAATATATCAAGCAAGCTCATTTATAACTAACACAAAAAGATAAAGATTTGAAGCATATCTTGATGTAAGCCTACTGTAATAAAAAACTTTATATTAATAGTTTTTGTATTACTAACTGCTCTATATATATATATATTAATAGTTACTACTTTCTTTTCTACTATCAACTATAAGACTTGCAATTTTGCATTAGTAAAATTTCTAAGATGAAAAATAACCATCGTTAAGTAAATCCTGGTGTTTACAGTTCATTAAGTAAATTTGAGAGTTTTCATGATTTTTTTTAAAAAAAAACTCCATAACTGCCAAGTGACATAAACCTGAACCACTAGATCCAACTTTATGAACTAATTTGATTGGTTAAAATAAGTAAATACCACCACATGACCATAGAAGAAATTGGAGGATGAAAGGGAGAAAAAAAGGCTGAAGTGCTCTGTAGAGATCACCTACTGTATGTCAAATGTAATTCTACTGTATAAATCTTGAAATAACGTAACTCCTACTCTATAAATCTAAAAAACAGGACATCACATGTCATTAAGAAACATCAAAACATTTGACGAGGCTGGGTTGGTGGGAGTAACATGTTCATTACCTATTCCAATCGTCCTCCTCATATTGCCGTTATTGCTGTTTTCTGCATCAAATAACCCAAAACAAACAGAGATTAATACAGAAGAAGATGATTTCACATGTTTTGCCAGAAATTAGAACTCCTACAAATGTCTATTTCCCTTAAACACTACTTTCTCTAAGTAAAATTTACAAGTTTCTACAGAATTGCCACTAATATAAGCCTTAAACTTCTAGGTGCAACTTCAGTGGCCCATTTGAATGGGTAAAGCAAGTAGCTAGCAGTGATATCTAGATGCTTAAAACACGATGAAGATTTGACAAACACAAAAGGTTATAGAAATCTACTTTGGCATCCGTTGTTGCATGCACACTTGAAATCTATTCGAGTGTCATGTTTGAAGCAGCCCTGAGTCCAGTTCCATTGATGCAAGTATTGGCGGTATATAGAGAAGGCCATCACCATCTCCACCGAAGGATAGCTGCCATTCAAACGATGGTCTACCGTTCCAACACCCAGAATGATCAGGTCCTTCATCCTCTAGTCTATTGGAAAAGCGAAGCCCATAATCTTTGCATAAGGTACGATTATAGATTTCGTGGAAGATGTCGGCAGAAAAATTATAAGCACTTGGCATGCAATTGAAAAATGTTTGGTCCTGGTCGACGAAGTGAGGAAGGAACAAATTCTCAGATAGATCAATTGGAGTATAAAACTCATACTGAAAAGTGCAGTCTGGCGTATGCAAGTTATTGCTCAACTCTTTGTCTTGAATTGTGATTGTCCCATAAGCGTATTCAATTGTTCTCAAGACATACGAGGGCTCATGCCCATTAAAGAAGATGATAGGTGTGGAGCCTTGGCAAGTGACCAGATGATGCCCTCTGCATTCAGGATTATTGGTGGCGTTGGAATTGCTGTAGTTCGTGTAGAAAGGAAACCTTACTTCAGTATTGCCGCATGGTAGAAGGACAGGATTCAACGGGCATGATGAGCAAGAAAGATTGGGGAAAACGAAGAAGAGGAAGAAGGGGATTACGAGGCAGGAAAAGGAAAGAGACATCATAAGTAACACTACGAGCTTTTTGCAACAGACCACACTAATAGCAAGCAGCCCTGTTAAGCTTCTTCATCCCTAAAAGAGCGGAAGAAAAACCAGTTGGTGGTTTCATGTCCAATTGCAAGGCCATCTGTTCACTTGGACTGAAGGACCACGACGCATTGTAAAACCGGAGGTTGGGCCCCACGCGGCCTTGACAAACATTTTTGGAGATGGGGAGGAGCTTCGAATTTGTTTCTCTTTCCTTGACTTCTACAAGGCCGTCGAAGAAGTTGGGGAAGAACGGGGAAAAAGGCTAAAGACTGAGAACTCTGAAAAGAGAAGAGGCGAGGTTCCCAGAAATTTTGACTCTGCTTTTAAAAACTTCTTGGTGGTGGAAGATAAACAGCATTCAGAAATCCTGCAGCCTTCTGGTCAATTAAAGACTTCCAAAATGGCAAACCCTTTCGCATCACTAGATGAGATGCGGCAAAGCACGACCATACAAGGAGCGCATGGATACGGTGGAGTATTCGTTTGCCATCTTGAGTAACAACCAACCAATGACTGGGTGCGTCATAAGATGGAAGTCTCGAGTCAAAGTCTTCCTAGTTGTCCATAAGCTCCCAGACTCCACGCATCCAAAGAACAAGTCTTCTCACATCATTTTCTACGAGGAAAAGCTTGCACCCGCCTAACAAGAAAGTTTGCCTACAATAAATCAAAGTCACGAGTCAAAGTCTTCCTAATTGTCCCTAACCTCCATGTCTCCTCGCAACATTTTCCACAAAGGAAAAAGTGACACCCCATCTATCCTGATAGGAAAGCATGCCTACAACAAAGGCCACCTTAAACTCAGCCTACAATAATATATGTATTCTTTGGATCTATGAGTGATATTTAAAGTTTCTGATTAGGATAAAAAGATGTGGAAACTGTTATGTGAGGGAAGAGTCCCCGAGGAATGATGTGGAAACTGCTTCTCTCTCTCTGTGAATTTTAGCACCATGCTATAATATCCTAAAAAATAATTTTATATCAAAAAAAATTAAAATGCTTACATCTCAAATCCATCCGCTATGAATTAATTTTTACTTAAATTTTTAGAACCATATAATTTTAACTTACTAACGAATTAATTAGATAAATACGTAAGCTTTAGAGGTTATATTGTTTTATCTTGTGACAATCATAAGTAGCTCGATGGAGCATTTGCTCCAGAGGCTAAAACTCCATGCGAGGTGAGTAAATGAGGAGAATAAAAGAGATATTAGCAATACAAAGCTCAAGAGGGTTTTTTTTTTTTTCTCTTGATTTTTTGACAGGTTGGCTTATTGACCTTTACAGTCAAATAAAATAATAATAATAATAATAATAAAAGCAACAGCTTTGTGCAATAATCTGCTGGTAAGCAACAGTATATGTAACATGGTTGTTTGTCTGGTTCAACAATAACATATGGTCAGATTATCTAATGTCAAAAAAAAAAAAAAGGGAGGGAGAGAGATAGAAGAATAATAAGTTATCGGCCTTGGTTATAAAACAAAGACGAGTACTGCAAGTGGAGTCGTCTACTTATAATCTGTATAGTAGTGTTGAAGATCTTCCGATGTAAAGAAAGAACTAACAAAACAAAAATATAGACAACTAAGTTGATTTTTCCATATGAAATTGTCGAAGTAATGAACCCTCCTCTTACCTGTGTATGTTTCCTCATGATCAAGGAAAGCTAAAAAGAAGAATGAATGTACGAGAATTAAATCAACTGGAAAACAGTGAATTCTGAAAGGTCTTGACTTGACAAAATGAGGTGAGCTGACATCAATTGATTAAGATGATGAAAGGGAAAAGGAGTGTTGCTTATCAAACTATCAAAACCCTAACAGAGTTGACCGAGAGCAGATGATTTCAAAAACCTTTACAAACAGAGGAATCATAAGTGTAGCATATAGCACAAATTTTCAGCAATATTAAGTTTATAGCTGATCAGTCACAGTTCAGAGCTTATCTCCTTAATTTGAAATTCTCTTTAGTCATATTTGAAAATTTAATATTCATCTAAATTCTGAACAATTCGGGAAGGTTTGCTTGCTATGAAAAACTCAAAACTGAGCAAAACCTAGAATTTGGGTTTCATACTAGTATTAAAATCTTGAGATAAAATGGAAATAATTGTTGTCTAAGAAACTCACTGCAACTTCTAAGGAGGGTCCTGTCGCGGCAAATACACATGAACCTGGACTTGTTATTATCATATCCACACTGGCCTCTGCTTTCCCTGCACTCCGTGCAATCCGGTGCTGACCAATCCAACAGATATCCTTGCTCCAAAGTGTCTTATAATCGTGGCTTTCTGCTCCTACATACCCCGAGACCGGCACCTTCATGGTCTCACAATCCCTTATATCGAAGGATCTGGCTTGGCGAAATCGTCGTTGATATAATCAGCATAAGTGTCATTAGAATTGCAAGGTAATTTGAAGAGGCCGGTCTGCTTTCTCGAGCAATCACGGAGGAAGAAAAGTTTCTTGTTGGCAGCACTAATATTGAAAGGTGTGCCAGCGATGGAGAAATCAAAGAAGGAATACCAGCAAACGTCGTCTTCGAACTTGGCATCTGAAAGCCTAATGGATCTGTGTTGTTGTAGAAGATGTTTAGGACCCAAGAATCTCCGTAGGCCGTTGGAGAAAAGGGATGCCATCAACAGAACAATTGACATTAAAACCGGGAGGGCCACAGTAGGGTGGATGTTGCCCACTAATCCAGAACGGATAGCTAATGTTCTCGATGCTCCCACAGCTCTTTGGCTCACAATCCTCTATATTTGGTTCGACAGCTATTGCTATTCTCGCCAAAGAGCAGATGTTGATGAGGAAAAACAGGATAGGGAACTCTTTGGATGATAGCCATGAATTGGGATTCATTTGGGAGCGTGGAAAGACAGAAGAGAGGAAGGGGTAAGAAGCTGGAGAAGAGATTGAGGAGTATGTATGCAAGGTGACGGTTGAGTGGTTTGACTGGATTTTGGAAGTCTAATTTTCCACGGAGTCGTATGTTGACAATGATTCTCTAGAGGGAACTCATCAAAATCTGACAAAAATATTATCAAGTCGACGGGCAGACAAGGCCCATGCTTTGGGATCTTGAAGATCAAAATGATGAGTGGGATTTTCTCAAGAAAAAAATAGAGGCGAGCGGCTTCCTTTTGTAAAGACTTGGGACTGGACCAGGAAATGGGTCAGAAGACTATAGCACAAACAAGGCAAGTTGATGACAGGAAATGCCTCTCTGTTTGAGCATTCTTGTGAGGAAAAGTTTCTGTACTTCGTCTCTTTGCCGCATAGATAATTCATTCATGCGTCGGCAATGCGAAATTCATGGACGGACTCCCCGGGCGAGCCTGCGCGGGTGAATCATTGGTGTGTACAAAGGCTTTCTCTTCTTGTGATCTTCGCCAAGTTGGGATACGCCGAGCGGCCCGTTAACATACCTCATGGGCATGGGAAGTGCGGGGCCCTTGCCGCTTGGTGGGTGGACCGGATCGTGATTTAAATTTTTTCTATCATTATCTGATTGCACTTTGATGGTGCCGTGTATAATGAGAAATTCATCGGCAAAAGAATATTGGATAAAAGCGTCAAGTCAAGATATTACATGAGCGCTGAGATTGAAGCTTAATTTAAAAAATATATATTTTAAAAAATATAATAATTGAGTCCTAATTTTAATCGCTATATTATTTATTTACTTGAGCTTTTTTTTAATTAAATAATAATTATTTCAAATTTTAATTTTACTTCTAGTAATTATGATCCAAAAGTATCATTATATCTAATAAAAAACAAATAACATCATTATTTTTCTATTATTATCAATTTTTTATCATAATACTATAATAACAATCATTATGTTATGATTATTAAAAAAATTTCTCATAAACTTAATTTTCTTTTAACCGCTTCTGGTACCGGTCTCTATTTAAAATGACTTTGTTTTCTACCGGTCACTTGCAACAGGCTTCTTCAATAAAAACTACCTTGTCAAACCCAGCCCTCTTTAGAAGACCGATCAAAAAGCGTCATCTGATGCTTTTTGGAAGGAACTAATAATCCTCTTCTGGAAATATCTACTCTTGTAGAAGAAGAAGGCGCTAAGGTAGTAGTTCTTTCACCAATTCCCTTCAGCACGCTCCACCACGCCCAAATCAACTACCCAATCGATTGATGTATTGGTTAATAAAACTTTGGGGGAAGCTCCTCTCTTCCTCCAATTTTCCGTCACAAAAAAAAAAAAAATGATGTATTGGGCCTAACTGACTCTATGTCCCAATCACTAAATCGAACAGTTTTGAGAAAGCAGGAAAGGAGGAAGAAGAAAGAAGCACGTACTCCCTGGATTGCCGGAATCTTGACATTGACACGCATCCTGCCCCGCCGTCCACGATATGTTGATTCCGTCCTGCATCATCACCTCCCAAAATTTCATCTTCCCATCTTTTAACAAATCATGCACTGTCTGGTTTATAAGGAAGCCTGCATTCGAGCTACACTTCCCGAACAGATTCCGGCAGGTCCGACAAAGGAAAAAAAGCATAGTATGAGTACAGCTGAATCTCTCCTCCTGGTGGGCAATCGATTCTATATAATGAGTTGATCGGGGAGTCCAAGGTGCAGTTGAAGTAGAAGTAGAGATTGACATCAGAGATGGCATATTTGAAGACGGAGGAGCTGCTGATGGGATCTGTGAAGTCATGAGGGCAGTCCTCTCCAATGAGTTCGGGGTCGATGACGGTGAGAACTTTATTCTTGTAATCGATGCTCTTGATTTGGTAGGCCTTATCACCTATTTTGATCGTCAGAATGGATTTATCCTCCTCGCAAGCGAGCTCAAATTCCGGATGGCCGCAGTTATGAGGACTGTCAGAAAGCCAGAAAGGGGGCCCGACGTCGTAGGCTTGGCTCCGCAGTTGTATGTGGTGGGTGGACCGCAGCCGGAGCGTTGTCATCGGCTTTGGAGAGCAGAGAAAGCATGAAGAGAAGAAGGATGATTGAGAGCAGAGAGGAGTGGAACATCCCTGCGTTCTCTTTCTGAATGCTAGGAACCTTGGCAAGGGAAGCAAGTTGCAAAGGAGAGGACAAGAAGAGTAGATGGAGTTGGAAAATCCTGGTCATTCGATGTGGAATTTTAGCCAATTGGAAGGAGGTAGGAAGTGGGAGGAATGAAGCAGATTGACTCATTCAAAGGAAAAGTCTTTGTACACCTAGCGCAGGCCGCGATGATTTATTCGTGCATCTGGTGTGAAACCTATAAATAAATCTCTCGGTGCAAAGCTATGTGCATTGAATACACAGACCATTCTGCATTGTACAAAGATTTTTTTTCTCATTCAAAACAGGCGATGAGTGCCGAGAGATGTTTGATATTTTTCATGCCCATAAAACGGTGCTGGCTGAGAAACGGACTATCTGACATTCCGGTTCCAATCCGCTGCCAATAGAAAACCTGGCATAATTTAATTGGATGTTATTCCATGTTAAACGTAATTTTTGAATCATCATTATTTGATTGAGCACGTAATTTTTAAATCATTTTATTTATATTATTTATTATTTAATTAATAAATAATTTTTGCCTAACAATGTTGCCTATATTATGACAACTATCTATATATATTTACACCATGGAATAATCGCCGTACAGAATTTTGTAAAATTTATTTTTTTATTTATAAATACATTAATTATATATACACACACCCGAGGAAAGTGTCTCACTTCCTCTGTTTTCCTTTTTTTTTAATAAAAAAATCCTGAAGCTTTTGATCAATCCGTTAGACTTCGAAAACGATAGTTTTTAAGGTAAAACAGTACACAACAATGCGAGGAACGCATGGATGTAATCGAGTAACAGTTGTAATCTTTAATACCAACCAAACTCGAAAACAATTTAGAAGAGGATCATGAGTGATCAGTAGGTATGAGATGGATGGAAGTCCTGAGCAAATCTTCCGAGCGTCCGTGAGCTCCAAGTCTCCTCTTGTCATGTTCAAAAGGGAAAAAATTGCGCTAGTTCATTCTGACAGTAAAGTGGGCCTAGAATAGAAATGAATTCTTGACTCAACCAAGTCTCCTCGTGAAAAAGTCTTGCTGCATTAAAGGACATACAAATTGGCCACACATCCAAGACTCATTAGGTCTTGGCACGCATGATGGCATGAGCGTGCAGTTAATCCGTGCACTCGATGCATACTTGCTACTTTGAAAAGAGGTGCAGCAAGACTATTCCATCTCCTCGGATAATTTCACAAAGGAAAAACTTGCACCCAATCGATTTTCATACAAAAGTTTGTCTACAATTAAGGATACCATAAAACCTATCATTTTAATTGAAATGAGATAAAAAGAGAACCAAATAACATAAAAAGGTTTTGTTTAATGAAGTGACAAAGTGATAATAGAGTTTTTAATAATGCAACAGGAAAAGAAAGATGCGGAGAGAACGATATAAGGGAACAATACAAACACCTCGTATCCTCCAAAGTTTGGTCACTGTTACTAGTTTGTGATACAAAGGAGATTTCAAGTGCAATATGCTTAAGCCTGCATCAATATATGTTTAATTTCTTTACGTTGTCAAATAATTAATTTAAATTTATGCTTTAAAAATTAATTATAAAAGATATTTATTTATTCAAAGATTGGTAAAATGTATATTAAAAAAAATTTTAATGAGCCAACCATATTCCCTTAAAATGTCTAACCAGATTTACTCCAAATCAGAAGCAGGACTCTACCAACAAATCATATGGTTCTAAAAATTCGAGTGTTAGCGGGCAAAAGCCATGTTCCCTTAAAATGCATAATCATAATTTACTTTGAGCCATAGCGAAACTCTACCACCATCTTTACTCTAAGCCATAGTGGGATTTTACCATAACTCTATCAATCTTCTCATTTCTACATCATTAGTAGCTAGACATCCAACAACATATAAAGATTCACATTCCAGAGAAAAATACAATCTTTCAGCATGATGTATACATGACCACGTAATTCTTGCTTGTTTTGTCAACCAATTAGCATTACTGGTTTGTTGTTTGAAACTTTCATGCCCACATTGCAGAGTCATTTGTGGAGAAACTACATGGAGATTGCAATGCCTAATCACTATAAGAATGCAGTTGGACAAAGCATCTACTTTTTTTTTTGATGAAATTGGATGATGCATATACATGAGCGGTCTATGAATGTATAAAGTAAATCATTTCAATTGACCTTCCACATTCTCAAGAAGCAATTTCTATTGATGAATTAATCAATGATCCTTGAGGAGAAGATAGGTATGGCTTTGGAGGCAGTTGTACGCCACTTTGGCTTCCCTGCAACATATCTACCACCTTGCTCATCGAAGGTTGATTTTCAGGCCTTATTTGGATGCACCACGGACCAACTAAGATCATTTTTCTTGCAACATCTTCAGTTTCCTCGATCACACCCTAAGCTTGTAAATCTCCATCTTGGTCGAGATGCTCATAAATCCCATCTGAAAAATATATTTCACAAGTTTTTCCAATTCCAACATCTAACCAACCATTTCCAATACCATCATTCAATAGCTATATACATCAGATTTACTAGAGGCAACTCCAAAATTTCTTGAGAAGACTTCTAAGGCAATATAGCCAATTGTTCCTCTAGGATCTCAAATGGAAAGTATACTAATTTTAGGCGGGCATAACTTAGCTAATCTAAAATCATATATCTTGAGACAAAAGTCCTGATCTAATAGGATATTTTGAGGTTTGATATCAAAATGTACTATTAGTGTGTTGCACCCACCATGCAGGTATGGTAAACCTTAGGCTATGTCAATTGCTATTTGGTATAATATTTTCCATTCAAGAGTCAGTTTCTCTGGATATATGTACTTCTCTAGTGACCCATCGAGCATGAATTTAAGAGCTATTCGACCCCTCTAAACAAAAGCCCAACAGACTCACAATGTTCACATGAGAGGTCCTACCAATGCTTGCAACCTCATTGAGAAATTCCTCTCCATCATCCTTGGAGTCAGATATGATCTTTACACCATCCAGACAATCGTCCCCAAGACTATCTTTGAATACAGTGTCATAACCACCTTGTCCTATTTTGTCACGAAAGTTTCTGATGATCTTTGTTGCATCTGTGTACCTGTATCTTTTTGGAGCAACGGATCCATATCTCTCCAGAAAGGCTTCAATACTCTGTGAGTTATCTGATTTCTTCTTCTGAAAGAAGATTGAGCTGGGAATTTTCTCATGCTGGAGCAAATAAAGAGAGCATAAAAGGCATGCCAAACCAAGACCATCAGATGTGATTAAACAATGCCAATGCTAAGAGGATCTGCTATGAATAACCATTAACAATGTCATTTATAATTAATAAGATTAAAGGAAACATGTGAATAAATCACTTTGAGAGTTTCTATGGTCATCTTGAACTTTAAACTTCTGCTTCAGGGAACAAGTTTTAGAGCTACATGATTACTTCTTACCCTTCTTCTACTTTCGTTTTTTCACTTATTTGATAAGTAGGTGGCTCAGCCTTCAATTTTGAAAAAGCAAAAAAAAAAAAACAGAGAAAAATAAACAAATTAATAATTGATTAAAAAAATTCAAGGTCCTTTATAGCTTTTTATGCAAATTTCTTTGCTCTGTTCTGTTCTGTTAATAAATCAACATTAGTTACTGCGCAATGAATGACATAATCATCTAGCTATATTTAAGAATAATTATGTCGGTTAAATATTGTAGTCCTTAAACTGCCAATAATTGTTGTTAAGCATGCTTGGAAGAATAATTCCATCAGCTGTCATGCAAACTACTATTGCACACGATCAGTTAGCTTGTTTATTTGCTACTAACAAACCACCAATGCACGAGGTAGTAATGACTATCAATTTTAAGATCAAAATGGTTGTCAACTATTTCCTCCTTAGTTGAGCATGTCTAACATTCTTAGCTGAGTGATCATCATTTTTTGCCTAGAATTTCCAAATGTATGTAGCTCAACATCATGTTTTGCATTGAAAATACTTATTGTTAGGTGAATTTTGATCACTTGATTGGCTGAGTTTATCAGACACCATCTCTGGCACCGCAAGTTTGATATGTCTTCATGTATTCACCCAAAAAAAATTTATAATTTAAAGCAGAGGCAGTAGCGTATAAAGATCTCCATCTAGAAACTAGAATTTTGGCCTGTTCAACAAACCAGCAAACTAATTTAAAGCCATAGACCATGGCATCATATAAGAAGAGAACTAGATATGCAATGCCTGAACTACTGAACACTTTTGAAGCTTATATACATATCTATGATTTCTGGGTGAGCTGCACACAGGAAATAAAAATTGGCCAAATGAAACCCAGTAACCCATAACATCTAAAGCTAACTGCTTCAGGGTAATGTCTACCCTTTGCCCACCTCAACAAGCTAGAATATGTTTTCAGAAGCAAAATAATTCCACAAAGATGTAGAATTACGGGAAAGCCTAGAGGGCAATGGGATTAGACCGTAAATACATGAATTATGGCTGAGCGACTGTCCTATTGGAAACTTAGAGGATAAGAAAAAATTGGTGACATAGAAAGAACATCATGAAGATTTGATAAACACAGAAGGTTATAGAAATTTACTTTGGCATCCGTTGTTGCATAGGCACTTGAAATCTCGTCGAGTTTCATGTTTGACGCAGTTCGGATTCCAGTCCCGTTGATGATGGAAGTAACTGCATGGCAGACTTTATGAAAAGCTCACCACCATCTTCACTGAATGAGAGGTGCCATTCAAACAACGGGCTAGAACTGTTCCAACACTCCTCATGATCAAGTCCTTCATCCTCTGATCTATCGGGAAAAGAGAAGCTCGTAACCTCTGCAAAGACTACGATTATAGATTTCGTGGAAGATGTCGGTAGAAAAATTATAAACTCGGCTTGCAGTTGAAGAATGATGGGTTCTGGCCGACAAAGGGAGGAAGGAACGAATCCTCAGATGGATGAAGTGGAAGATCAAATTCATAACATAAATTGCAGTCTGGCATCTTCAAGTAATTGCCGAACTCTCGGTCCAGAATTATATATGGTCGATCTGGTATGATAGTCAATATTTTTTAAGACATTCCCGTGCTCATGTCCGTGGAAGTGGACGATTGCCGTGGAGTCATCACAGACGACCTCATGAGGCCCTCTGCATTCAGAATTAGTAGAGTCCGTGAAGAAAGGAAATCCTATATCGAAAGAATCAGGGCCGCATGGTAGTCGCACTGGATACCAGGGACATGAGAAAGAGAGTGTGGGGAAAAGAAAGAAGATAAAGAAGGGGATTACGAGGCAGGGAAAAGGATAGAGCCATAACGGGTAGCAGTACGAGCTTTGCAACACACCACGCTAGCAAGAAGCAGGCCTGTTGAGCTCCATCAAGAACAGGGAAGGAAAAAAAAAACAAAAAAGAGTTTTAAATTCCGATGCAGATGCTGATTGCTGACGGTCTGAGTTTGACTCGGTCTGAAAGACTCGGACGCGTGGTAGAACGAAGAGGTTGGACCACACCGCGGCCCTGTGAAACGTACTGAAAGGGGAGAGAATTTTTCAGCCACTGCCCTTGATAGGGAGTGCGAAGATTTTTCTTAAGCCTTTTTTTCTATCATACTTTTTAGACAGTGTGGATGACATGGTAGATGATAGTTAAGTTCAAAAGTATAAGGACATTGATAAAGGCCTGAATAATGATTTTAGAATGGATAAAATTAAAGTTTAATTTTCAATCAAACTTTAAAAAGCTATAAGAACTGAACTTCTTTCTTTCTTTTTTTTTTTTAAACTGGACACCTTGGTGTTACAGGAAAAAGCAGAGGTTCCATGCAATTTTGGCTCTGTTTTTAAGTATTTTTAAAGCCTGGTAAGAAAAAATGGAGCAAAATCCAAAAATCTAGCAGCTTCAGATAATCTTTGCACAAAAGAGACTTTTGAAAGTCATAAAGAAGTGTTTCTGATCCTCACATATATTTTTTAGCCATAGGCTTTGAGTTTTCTTCACCAAATATTAGGCACAATTCCATATAAAATTGTCATATATTTGATTGAGCATAATTTCATATTAGAAATAATTCTTGGATCACCGTATATTTGATTAGAAGTAATTTTATAATAGATGTGATTCTTAGATCATTATATATTTAATTGGATGTTATTCTATGTTAGACATGATTCTTGCATCCTCATTGTTTGATTGGGTATGATTATACATTGAACGTAATTCTTAAATCTCTATATATTTGAGTAGGCATGATTCTATATTGGACATTGATGACGCCAAGACACCCTCCTCGAACGTCGGGGATGACGGACGTCCCTCTCCTCGAAGTCCTGCAAGAAAAGTCCCCTGGGACCGGCGACACCGGTGGGGACCCTCCGACGATCAAGTTAGCTGCTTGGGCTCAGACAAAGAACCGCTCCAGCGAAGAGGAGCTGAGACGATTAGGGTTTTTGCTGGGAGGAAGAAAACTCAGAAAAACCAGGGTTCGGATCCCACTTACAGCGTGAATATGTGTCTTTTATACCTGTCCGAATACAGTGACTTGCAGCCTTGGAAGATCTCTGTCGTATCGTCACCGAGGGATGTGACTGGGCTCCATTGCTAGAGGCAGCGAGTCGTACACCCTAGTAAGGCATGGTGGCGCACAGAGGCATGCAACGCGCCAAACATCGTTATGAGGCATGGCCCTCCGTACCGGGGCACAATCACGGAGGTACTGGGTGATATGCTGCGGCAAGGCATGGTCATGCACAGGGGCATGCAACACGCCAAACATCGTTATGAGGCATGGCCCTCCGTACCGGAGCACAATCACAGGGGTACCGAATGGTACTACGGCAAGGCACAGCCATGTGCTGAAAATCATGTGTGAGCACCGTGCATCCTGATAGTTGCTGTTTTCCTTGGCAGTTGAGTAGTGTGTTGACGATGCACCCCGAGGCCGGTAGGGGCCCCGGGGTTAAGGAATGATGACCCCACCCCCGACCCCAAGGGGGTGCCGGAGGTGGAGAAATGATGCACCCCGAGGCCGGTGGGGGCTCCAGGGTTAAGGAATGATGGCCCCACCCCCGACCCCGAGGGGGTGCCGGAGGTGGGGAAATGACGATGCACCCCGAGGCCGGTAGGGGCCCCGTGGTTAAGAAATGATGGCCCCACCTCCGACCCCGAGGGGGTGCCGGAGGTGGGGAAATGACGATGCACCCCGAGGCCGGTAGGGGCCCCATGGTTAAGAAATGATGGCCCCACCTCCGCCCCGAGGGGGTGCCGGAGGTGGGGGAAATGACGATGCACCCCGAGGCCGGTAGGGGCCCGTGGTTAAGAAATGATGGCCCCACCCCCGACCCCGAGGGGGTGCCGGAGGTGGGGAAATGATGCACCCCGAGGCCGGTAGGGGCCCCGGGGTTAAGAAATGATGGCCCCACCCCCGACCCCGAGGGGGTGCCGGAGGTGGGGAAATGATGCACCTCGAGGCCGGTGGGGGCTCCGGGGTTAAGAAATGATGGCCCCACCCCCGACCCCGAGGGGGTGCCGGAGGTGGAGAAATGATGCACCCCGAGGCCGGTGGGGGCTCCGGGGTTAAGAAATGATGGCCCCACCCCCGACCCCGAGGGGGTTCCGAAGGTGGGGAAATGACGATGCACCCCGAGGCCGGTGGGGGCTCCGGGGTTAAGAAATGATGGCCCCCACCCCCCGACCCCGAGGGGGTGCCGGGGGTGGGGGAAATGATGCACCCCGAGGCCGGTGGGGGCTCCGGGGTTAAGAAATGATGGCTCCCACCCCCTGACCCCGAGGGGGTGCCGGGGGTGGGGGAAATGACAGTGATTGCCGTTACCTTTTCTGACGATGTTGGGATCAGTCATATCAGATGCCCCCTCGCCCCTGGGGCGAAGCGGGTCCCGCCGCTGAGGCCCAAGGGGCGTTCTCCACGTGGCTGATCCCTAGCCTTGTTCTTTATGCGGACGGTACGGGGGATGCAAAGAGACGGCCTTCCGTACCATGCCAGCCACGATCGCCCTCGAAAGTGAGGATCAGCTCTTCGAAGTCTGCACGAAAAGGTGCATAATGATTTCTTCTCATTACGGCAACATCAACGGGGGCCCCACCATCGGTTGGGGGCGTACTGCGCCACGCGCCCGGGCACTCCTCGAGGCAAGCCGGCGTATGGCAAAGGGCCACGTGGCCGACGGGACATGGTGGGACGTTTTGAAAACCCAACAAAGCCAGGCGAGGGGGGATGAACCGACGCCGCACCACCCCCATCATCGTCTTCTTCTTCGCTTGTTCTCCCAGTGCGCCTGCAACCTGCAAGCTCGCGCCCAGCTTTCCTTGCTCTCCCAGGTCAGCCTTTTTCGTCTTGATTCTCTTTATCCATGAGTTTACCCTCCTGGACCTCGGAGGACGGTTCTGAGGACCATCCTCCCTCTATGAGGCTTCAGACTCCTTCTCCTTCTCCTCCAATCGAGTGGTCCTCTGATTCAGAGGACCACCTCCCTTTGGCCCGGTGACGGGCCGCCGGTGGAGCCACCGGTGGAGCTCTGTTGAGGGGCCGTCGGGTCTTGGCTGTGAAGAATTGTTGGTGCACCGCTCCGCCAGCGGTTAGCCAGGTTTTATACCTGATTGGCACAGGGCCCTGAGTGCCGACGGGGTGCCAGACTTTTGTTGTCGAGAGCCAGCGGTACACTGCTCTGCCAGTGGTACACTGGGCTTTATGCCTGGCTGGTGCAGGGCTTTGGGTGCCGACGAGGTGCCGGGCTTTTGTTGAGAGCCGGTGGTACACCGCTCTGCCAGTGGTACACTGGGCTTTATGCCTGGCTGGTGTAGGGCTTTGGGTGCCGACGAGGTGCCAGGCTTTTGTTGTTGAGAGCCGGTGGTACACCGCTCTGCCAGTGGTACACTGGGCTTTATGCCTGGCTGGTGCAGGGCTTTGGGTGCCGACGAGGTGCCGGGCTTTTGTTGTTGAGAGCCAGTGGTACACTGCTCTGCCAGTGCTACACTGGGCTTTATGCCTGGCTGGTGCAGGGCTTTGAGTGCCGACGGGGTGCCGGGCTTTTGTTGTTGAGAGCCAGTGGTACACTGCTCTGCCAGTGGTACACTGGGCTTTATGCCTGGCTGGTGCAGGGCTTTGGGTGCCGACGAGGTGCCGGGCTTTTGTTGTTGAGAGCCAGTGGTACACTGCTCTGCTAGTGGTACACTGGGCTTTATGCCTGGCTGGTGCAGGGCTTTGAGTGCCGATGAGGTGCCGGGCTTTTGTTGTTGAGAGCCAGTGGTACACTTCTCTGCCAGTGGTACACTGGGCTTTATGCCTGGCTGGTGCAGGGCTTTGAGTGCCGACGAGGTGCCGGGCTTTTGTTGTTGAGAGCCGGTGGTACACCGCTCTGCCAGTGGTACACTCGGCTTTATGCCTGGCTAGTGCAGGGCTTTGAGTGCCGACGAGGTGCCGGGCTTTTGTTGTTGAGAGCCGGTGGTACACCGCTCTGCCAGTGGTACACTGGGCTTTATGCCTGGCTGGTGCAGGGCTTTGAGTGCCGACGGGGTGCCGGGCTTTTGTTGTTGAGAGCCGGTGGTACACCGCTCTGCCAGTGGTACACTGGGCTTTATGCCTGGCTGGTGCAAGGCTTTGAGTGCCGACGGGGTGCCGGGATTTTGTTGTTGAGAGCCGGTGGTACACCGCTCTGCCAGTGGTACACTGGGCTTTATGCCTGGCTGGTGCAGGGCTTTGGTGCCGACGAGGTGCCGGGCTTTTATTGTTGAGAGCCAGTGGTACACTGCTCTGCCAGTGGTACACTGGGCTTTATGCCTGGCTGGTGCAGGGCTTTGAGTGCCGACGGGGTGCCGGGCTTTTGTTGTTGAGAGCCAGTGGTACACTGCTCTGCCAGTGGTACACTGGGCTTTATGCCTGGCTGGTGCAGGGCTTTGGGTGCCGACGAGGTGCCGGGCTTTTGTTGTTGAGAGCCGGTGGTACACCGCTCTGCCAGTGGTACACTGGGCTTTATGCCTGGCTGGTGCAGGGCTTTGAGTGCCGACGGGTGCCGGGCTTTTGTTGTTGAGAGCCGGTGGTACACCGCTCTACCAGTGGTACACTGGGCTTTATGCCTGGCTGGTGCAGGGCTTTGAGTGCCGACGGGGTGCCGGGCTTTTGTTGTTGAGAGCCGATGGTACACCGCTCTGCCAGTGGTACACTGGGCTTTATGCCTGGCTGGTGCAGGGCTTTGGGTGCCGACGAGGTGCCGGGCTTTTGTTGTTGAGAGCCAGTGGTACACTGCTCTGCCAGTGGTACACTGGGCTTTATGCCTGGCTGGTGCAGGGCTTTGAGTGCCGACGGGGTGCCGGGCTTTTATTGTTGAGAGCTAGTGGTACACTGCTCTACCAGTGGTACACTGGGCTTTATGCCTGGCTGGTGCAGGGCTTTGGGTGCCGACGAGGTGCCGGGCTTTTGTTGTTGAGAGCCAGTGGTACACTGCTCTGCCAGTGGTACACTGGGCTTTATGCCTGGCTGGTGCAGGGCTTTGAGTGCCGACGAGGTGCCGGGCTTTTGTTGTTGAGAGGCAGTGGTACACTGCTCTGCCAGTGGTACACTGGGCTTTATGCCTGGCTGGTGCAGGGCTTTGAGTGCCGACGAGGTGCCGGGCTTTTGTTGTTGAGATCCGGTGGTACACCGCTCTGCCAGTGGTACACTGGGCTTTATGCCTGGCTGGTGCAGGGCTTTGAGTGCCGACGAGGTGCCGGGCTTTTGTTGTTGAGAGCCGGTGGTACACCGCTCTGCCAGTGGTACACTGGGCTTTATGCCTGGCTGGTGCAGGGCTTTGAGAAGATTCAGATAACTAGAATTGAATCTGGTTAGCATTGAATAAGGGGTGAATACCCAAACAAACACGGAGATGATGCTTAATATGAAAGGATGGATACATTACTGGTAATACCGGCGGAGGTTATCCGCATTCCACGTCCTAGGAAGTGGTGTCCCATCAAGTTCTTCAATTTTATAAGCTCCGTGGTGCAGCGTCTCGGTGATCCGGTAAGGTCCTTCCCAGTTAGGGGCTAGCTTGCCTCCTTCGGTTGGCTTTGAGACCTCGGCCCGCCGGAGGACTAGATCTCGTGGTAGGAACGTCCGGGGGCGCACGCGTGTGTTGTAGTACCTCGCGGCCTGTTGCCGGTAGGTCGCCATTCGAAGCCGCGCCCTGTCCCGCACCTCCTCCACCAGGTCGAGGTTGGCTCTCAGTTGGTCAGGATTACCTTCTTCACTATAAGCCTCCACCCGGGGGCTGGGTGCTCCGATCTCCACTGGGATAACAGCTTCTGAGCCAAAGACTAAGCTGAACGGCGTTTCTCCAGTGGGGGCTCGAGGCGTCGTATGATAGGCCCATAGCACGTTGGGGAGCTCCTCTACCCAACGTCCCTTGCAGCCGTCCAGTCGAGACTTCAGTCCTTGAAGGATGATTCGGTTGATCACCTCGGCCGCGCCGTTGGTTTGAGGATGCCCGACGGAAGTGAACCTCTGAAAAAACCCAGCTCGGAGCAGAACTCTCGAAAAGGTGCGTTGTCAAACTGACGGCCGTTATCAGTGACCAGTGTACGCGGAAGGCCGAACCGACATATGATTGACTTCCAGAAGAAAGACCTCACTTTGCTCTCAGTAATCTTGGCCAGTGCTTCAGCTTCGACCCATTTGGTGAAGTGGTCCACCGCTACCAAGAGGAACTTCCGCTGCCCGGAAGCCGGGGGAAATGGACCCAAGATATCCATGCCCCACTGGGCAAAAGGCCAAGGCGCCACCAGGGGGGTCATGTTAGATGTCGGTTGCCGCTGGATGTTGGCATGACGTTGGCAGTTGTCACACTTCTTGACAAGCTCGGCCGCATCCTCCTTCATTGTCAACCAGAAATACCCTTGGCGCAGGGCCTTGTATGCTAAGGCTCTGCCCCCCAGGTGACTCCCGCATACACCCTCGTGGATCTCCCTGAGGATATAATCTGATTCTGCTGGCCCCACACATCTAAGGACTGGATATGAGAATGATCTCCGATAAAGCTTCCCGTCCATCATCAAGAATCTCGGGGCCCTTCGCCTGAGCAGCCTGGCCTCCGCCGGGTCCCCTGGGAGAGTTCCGTCAGTCAGGTATCGGATGTAGGCATCCATCCAGGAGGGCTCCGGCTCCACTGGCAATACTTCATCCGCGGCCTCAATGCTTGGGACTTGTAGATGCTCCACGTATGTTCTCCCTAACGTCCCGTCGACCGAAGTGGCCAAGCGGGACAGCAAGTCAGCCCTGGCATTCTCTGCCCTGGGGATGTAGCTGACACGGAAGTAGGCAAAATGAGACGCCTGGGATTGCACCTTGCTCAAGTAGCGGGACATGGTGGGGTCCCTAGCCTCGTACTCCCCGGCGACTTGTCCAGAAATGAGTTGAGAGTCCGTGAAGGCCCTCAAGCGCCCCGCGCCCAGCTCCTTAGCTAGTCTCATCCCCGCCAGCAGGGCTTCGTACTCCGCCTGATTATTGGTCGCCGGGAACTGAAATCTGAGAGCGTACTCCACCACGTCTCCCTCCGGGCTCGCGAGAATGAGTCCGGCTCCACTCCCTTGAGAATTTGCCGCTCCATCTACATGCAGGATCCAATCTTCCACCTCCCCAGATGAGGGAGGGTCCACAAACTCCTCTGGTTGCGCCTCCTCCACTTCCCTCTCAGCCCAGGAGCACTCGACCAGGAAATCTGCCAGCACCTGGGACTTCATGGCTGATCTTGGCCGGATGGACAGGTCGAACTCGCTTAGCTTGATGGCCCATTTAGCCAGTCGGCCGAAGGTGTCGGGGCGAGACAGGATAGCTCGCAGGGGCTGGTCTGTAAGCACCACGATGGGATGAGCTTGAAAGTAAGGCCGAAGGCGCTGAGTAGAGACCACCAGGGCGAAGATAATCTTCTCGGTTTTTGAATATCTGGTCTCAGCATCATGGAGTACTTTACTGGTGTAATAGATTGGCTTCTGAGCTCCGTCGGTATCCATGCGCACAAGTACCGAGCTGACGGCCTCCGGGGAAGCGGCCAGATATAGAAAGAGCTCCTCCCCATTTTCAGGCTTGGACAGCAGTGGTGGAGTGGAGAGAAACTGCCTCAATTCTTCAAAGGAGACCTGACACTCTTTCGTCCACTCGAAGCCGTTAATCTTGCGCAGCGCCTTGAAGAAGGGCAGGCACCTCTCCGCCGACCTTGACATGAAACGACTCAAGGCCGCCACCCTCCCCGTCAGGCGTTGCACCTCCTTCTTGCTGACCGGAGGGCGCATCTCCAGAATGGCTCTGATCTTGTCGGGGTTGGCTTCGATCCCACGCTGGGTCACCATGAAACCCAGGAACTTGCCAGCCGCTACTCCAAAGGCGCATTTGTGGGGGTTGAGCTTCATCCGGTACCGGCACAGATTGCTGAAAGTCTCCCCGAGGTCTGCCACATGGTCTTCTGCGCTGATGCTCTTGGTCAGCATGTCATCCACATATACCTCCATATTGCGCCCCAGCTGATCCTCAAAAACCTTGTTCATTAACCTTTGGTAAGTGGCCCCGACGTTTTTCAGTCCAAAGGGCATCACCTTGTAGCAGTAGATCCCCTTCTCCGTGACGAAGGAGGTTGCTTCCTCATCCGCCGGGCTCATTCTGATTTGATTATACCCCGAGAACGCATCCATGAAGCTGAGCGTCCCATGTCCGGAGGTGGCGTCCACCAGCTGGTCAATTCGGGGGAGCGAAAAGATGTCCTTGGGGCACGCCTTATTGAGGTCGGTGAAGTCCACACACATTCTCCAGCTTCCACTGGCCTTCCGAACCATCACGACATTCGCCAACCAGTCGGGGTAGTGCACCTCACGGATGTGGCCAGCCGCCAGCAGCTTCCGCACCTCCTCGTCGACAGCCTTCTGCCGGTCCGGGGCAAAGCTCCTTTTCTTCTGCCTGATGGGCCGGCACTCCAGTCGGATGTTGAGCTGATGTGTAATAACCTCCTCCGGGATCCCAGGCATGTCGGATGCTGACCACGCGAAGACGTTGGCGTTGGCCCGCAAAAAGGTGAGGAGCCGGTCACGGGCTTCGTCCGGAAGTGAGGCTCCAACTCGAACCGTCTACGTGGGGTCCTCCCCGAGGGGGAAAGTGAGCAGCCGCTCGGCCGGTTCCCCCCTCCTCTCCAGGTCTCGTGGGTCAAGGGTCTCCGGTGCCGATGCAGATGGCGGTGCAAGCTCCGCCCCCTGGGGACTGGGGGCTAAGTGATAGCATAGCGCCGGCAGGTCCTGTTCTCCTCGCATCTCGCCGATCCCGCTGGTGGTCGGGAACCTCACCAGGAGCCGCTTGGTGGATATAATGGCATCCAAGAGATTGAGCCCGGGTCTCTCAAGAATTGCGTTGTACGCCAGGGGCACATGGACTACCAAAAATTTTATAAGGACAGTGCTCTGGCACGGAGCCGTTCCAGCTGTCACGGGAAGAGTAATTTCCCCCTCGACCCTCACAGAATCCCCCGTGAATCCCATCAAAGGCGTGACGATAGGTCGAAGTAGATCACGCGACAGGTTCATGCGAACAAAGGCATCATAATTCAAAACATCTACGGAACTTCCACTGTCAACCAGAATTCGTTTTACAGGGTGTTTAGCAATCGTCATGGACACGACGACGCTATCATCATCTTTATTTACAACCCCCTCTAGATCCTCTTCGAAAAAAGGAATTACAACCTCCGCTCCTCTCTTCCCCCTTGGTCTCTTCGGCGGGCCTCCTGCCCCCCAGGAAATCATTGCTACCGTCTTCTCCGTCGGGGTGTTATCGATTGCCGGCGGTGCAGGCGCTGACGGGCCAGGAGCTCCCGGGTTGTTTCTTTGAACAAACTTCCTCAGGTGGCCTTGTTGAATGAGGTCTTCGATGGCTTTCTTCAGTTGCCGGCAGTCGTCGGTGTTGTGGCCATGGTCCCGGTGGTAGCGGCAGTAGAGATTTTTGTTCTGGGGAATCTTCGGGTTGATGGGAGGAGGATGTTGCAGGTAGGGCTCCCCTTCGATCTCGAGCAGGATCTGGGATATGGGAGCAAGCAACGGAGTGTAAGGCCCGTCTCTCGGTGCAGGAGGTCGAGGACGGTTGTCTGGTCGGCGAGGAGGCTCGGGCCTCCTGGGGCGGGCTTCTGCAGGTTCTGGCTGGGTTGGCTTCCGGGGTATACTCCCACCGGCTTCACGCCGGGAAAAGTCAGCTTCGTCCGCCCGGATGTACTTTTGGGCGCGGATCAAAAGTTTGGAGTAGGAGCCCGGCGGCTTTTTGTCTAGAGAGTACGCGAAGCGAGAAGGGCGGAGCCCCCGCTTCAGAGCCAAGGTAGCTACCGAATCCTCCAAGTTATATACCTCCAGGGCGGCCTCCTTAAACCGGGCGACATAGTCCCGCAGGGACTCGCCATTCTTCTGCTGGACGGCAAACAGACTGTCTGCCACCCTCGGGATCTTCCGGCAGGCGTCAAAGTGGGCCAGAAAAGCCCTCTCCAACTGGCGAAAGGAGTCGATGCTTCATGGCGGCAGGCGAGAATACCAGGCCCGGGCAGCTTTCTTCAGAGTGGCAGGGAAAGCCACACACATAAGGGAGTCAGTGGCCCCCTGAACTTGCATGAGCACCTTGTAGCTTTCCAAATGGTCCAGGGGGTCCGTAGTCCCATCGTATGGGTCCAGCTGAGGAAGGCAGAACCGGGTAGAGATTGGCTCCTCCATGATGCGACGGGACAGGGGAGGCCGACTGTCGTAGTCAGTCTCTGGCAGGTGGGTGATTCGACGGCTAAGTTCTTCCAACTTCTGATTGCACTCCTCGATTCGACGCTCAGCTCGGCGGGGCATTCGGCCGTCAAAGGAGCCCTCCCCCGAAGATTCAGAAGAGGAACGGGGGCGGCGATGCCGGCGCGGGCGCTCTGCCTCCTTCCCGTGCCGCCGCTTAGGAGAGACGCTGGCGTGGCGAGAAGGAGACCGGGGCCTTTTGGACGCCTCGCGGTGATGCGGCTTGGCTGGGGATCGGCGGTGATGCTCTGCAGGGACTAGTGATCTCCGGCGGGAGGAGTGCTGGCTAGGCTGCATCACTCCAGGGACAGACGGGTTCGGCTCCGGTTGCCGCAAGGCCGCTTGCTGCTGCTGCTGCATGCCTTTGACCACCGCTGCCAGCGATTGGACCTGGGTGGCCAGGGCAGCGAATCGATCTTCTTGAAGTGGCTGTGGAGCAGACGCAGGGGCGTCATTCTGCGGAGCAGAAGGCCCTACCCCCTGGAGACTCAGAGGCTCTGGGAAACAGGATACGAGAGCCAGGGGGGCCTCCGCGGGTGGACCAGCCCCGCAGCGCTGCCCCCCAGCGCGACCGGCTGAAGCTCCCTTCGTTCGAGTTGTCACCATGGCTTTAAGGTCTTGAAGACAAGAGAAAGAAAGCCGCTAGTTCGAAGTCTTTCTTACACTCCCCCTTCCTGGCGCGCCAATCTGATGACGCCAAGACACCCTCCTCGAACGTCGAGGATGACGGACGTCCCTCTCCTCGAAGTCCTGCAAGAAAAGTCCCCTGGGACCGGCGACACCGGTGGGGACCCTCCGACGATCAAGTTAGCTGCTTGGGCTCAGACAAAGAACCGCTCCAGCGAAGAGGAGCTGAGACGGTTAGGGTTTTTGCTGGGAGGAAGAAAACTCAGAAAAACTAGGGTTCGGATCCCACTTACAGCGTGAATATGTGTCTTTTATACCTGTCCGAATACAGTGACTTGCAGCCTTGGAAGATCTCTGTCGTATCGTCACCGAGGGATGTGACTGGGCTCCATTGCTAGAGGCAGCGAGTCGTACACCCTAGTAAGGCATGGTGGCGCACAGAGGCATGCAACGCGCCAAACATCGTTATGAGGCATGGCCCTTCGTACCGGGGCACAATCACGGAGGTACTGGGTGATATGCTGCGGCAAGGCATGGTCATGCACAGGGGCATGCAACACGCCAAACATCGTTATGAGGCATGGCCCTCCGTACCAGAGCACAATCACAGGGGTACCGAATGGTACTACGGCAAGGCACAGCCATATGCTAAAAATCATGTGTGAGCACCGTGTATCCTGATAGTTGCTGTTTTCCTCGGCAGTTGAGTAGTGTGTTGACGATGCACCCCGAGGCCGGTAGGGGCCCCGGGGTTAAGGAATGATGGCCCCACCCCCGACCCCGAGGGGGTGCCGGAGGTGGGGAAATGATGCACCCCGAGGCTGGTGGGGCTCCGGGGTTAAGGAATGATGGCCCCACCACCGACCCCGAGGGGGTGCCGAAGGTGGGGAAATGACGATGCACCCCGAGGCCGGTAGGGGCCCCGTGGTTAAGAAATGATGGCCCCACCTCCAACCCCGAGGGGGTGCCGGAGGTGGGGAAATGACGATGCACCCCGAGGCCGGTAGGGGCCCCGTGGTTAAGAAATGATGGCCCCATCTCCGACCCCGAGGGGGTGCCGGAGGTGGGGGAAATGACGATGCACCCCGAGGCCGGTAGGGGCCCGTGGTTAAGAAATGATGGCCCCACCCCCGACCCCGAGGGGGTGCCGGAGGTGGGGAAATGATGCACCCCGAGGCCGGTAGGGGCCCCGGGGTTAAGAAATGATGGCCCCACCCCCGACCCCAAGGGGGTGCCGGAGGTGGGGAAATGATGCACCCCGAGGCCGGCGGGGGCTCCGGGATAAGAAATGATGGCCCCACCCCCGACCCCGAGGGGGTGCCGGAGGTGGGGAAATGATGCACCCCGAGGCCGGTGGGGCTCCGGGGTTAAGAAATGATGGCCCCACCCCGACCCCGAGGGGGTTCCGGAGGTGGGGAAATGACGATGCACCCCGAGGCCGGTGGGAGCTCCGGGGTTAAGAAATTATGGCCCCACCCCCGACCCCGAGGGGGTTCCGGAGGTGGGGAAATGACGATGCACCCCGAGGCCGGTGGGGGCTCCGGGGTTAAGAAATGATGGCCCCCACACCCCGACCCCAAGGGGGTGCCGGGGGTGGGGGAAATGATGCACCCCGAGGCCGGTGGGGGCTCCGGGGTTAAGAAATGATGGCCCCCACCCCCGACCCCGAGGGGGTGCCGGGGGTGGGGGAAATGACAGTGATTACCGTTACCTTTTCTGACGACGTTGGGATCAGTCATATCAGACATAATTCTTATGTGGATGTGATTTTAGTTTTTCTATATTTATTAGACGTGGCCTTTATATATTAAGACATTTGTTTTCTTTTATAATTATATTATTTTATTCCTTCTTAATTAATAAATATTTTGTCTTACAATGGTAAAACTTGCACCTTATCGATTTTAAAAGGAAGTTTGTCTATATTAAGGAGACCTCAAAGTCAGTCATTCTAACTGAAATAAGAAACAGAGAGAACCAAACAACATAAAAAGGTTCTGTTCAACGAAGCAATAAAGTGATAATGGAGTTTTTAGTGATTCAATTGGATAAGAAAAATGTGGAGAGAAAGATACACAGGAACAAATACCCGGTAGATGATGTTCCAAAGATTGGTCACTATTACTATTTTGTGACACTAAGAGATATTCATGTGCGAATGCCCAAGCTTGCATCAATATATGTTCAATTTCTATAAGCTAGGAAGATTTTATATTGATTCAGAACTAGAAAACTTAAATAATTATTTTGATTAATAATTTTGGGTGAGATCATGAACCTTTATATATGATACCAGAGAGCTTCTAAATCTTGCCTAATGTAGATGAAGAGACATTGTAGCACTAGTTCTTTCGTACCAATATTGACTATATACTAGGGTGTGTGATGTAGAGCCTGGTGTGGTACTCCAAAGCTTAAATCCTAGGGTGGAGGTTTGTAGGCTCCACAGGGTTAAGGCCCAGGTTGTTGGGTCTTGAGGGGGCTAGTCTATCATTGGGCTGGGTCTGTGCCCAAGGTGTGGGTTGGTCCAAGGGAGTTTTTTAGGGTTTATTATCCATATAATAAGGCACCAGTTCATGTGTGGTGCTGGTTTTATTTTGGTGGCCGTCATGGGGACAGGTTATATATAGTCATGTAACGATGATGATTATAGATGAATGAAAAAAACTCTTTTCTCCCTATAATAAGCTATCCCTCTCCTTTCTCTTTTATCCACGTCTTTCTCTCTTTCTCACGTATAGATGCCCTAGATTTCTAGGGTTTTATTGCTGCCATCTCTGCCCTAGCCATCTTCTTGGAACCGCCTCTCTCAAAGAAGGAGAAGGAAGAAACCCTAGCAGCACCTTCTTCTTGGGCAACGTCTCTTGATTTTCTGGATCAGATCTAAAGGTTCACGTAAGGAAGAAGAGAGGCCACAACCCTCTCTTACAATCTTGGGGCGCAAGAAACTAAGGAAAATCCTAGTTGCTAATCAATCTAGGAAGATTACCAAGATTAAGATCCAAAATTCTACTGCAGAAATTTCAGCAGGGATATCATCTCGCTTCCGCATCTCCACACGACTTAGGACTGGTCGAATGCATGCTATGCTCCAAGGTTAGAAAGAGGACGATCCACTCTTCATTTGGTATCAGAGCCTCAGTGATTTGGTGGAGAAAAGATTGGATTTGGGCGTTTCTTAGTAAGATATCAAACCAGAAATTTCTGCAGTAAGTTTAATTTTTGTTTTTGTTGTGTGCATGTTTCTTGGTTGGATATGGCATCTAGTAGCTTTAAATTTGATTTTGAAAAGTATGATGGTAAGGGAAACTTCACCATATGGCAGCAAAGGGTGAAGGATTTATTGGTACAGCAAAGGATTTATAAGGTCTTGGTGAAACAAAGACCGGATAATATAAGTCGTGAGGATTGGGAGGAGTTAGAGGAGATTACATTTAGCACAATCAGGATGTGCTTGGCTGATCAAGTCTTGCCAGAGATTTGCACGCAGACCATGGCAAGGGGGCTTTAGGAAACTTTAGAGAACACTTACATGGGAAAGAGCAAGACAAATAAGTTGTGGTTGAAGAAATAGTTGTACAGCTTGAGAATGCCTGAGGGAGGAGATCTTGTGGCCCATATTCAGAAATTCAATCAAGTGTGCTCAAAGGTGATGAGCCTTGATGTGAAAATTGATGAAGAAGACAAGACCCTCATCTTGTTGTGTTCGCTACCCAGTTCCTATGATGGTCTGATTACAACCTTGGTGTATGGGAAGGAGACCCTGAATTATGAAGAGGTTATGGGCGTGCTGAGATCAAACCAGCAAAGAAAAAAGATTCGCATGAGAAACTCTAACATGGAGGTACTTGCTGTGAATGAAAGGCAAGGAAGACCCTGGGAAAAGGTTAGAGGCAAGTCCAAAAGCAGATCTAAGTCTCGGGGCAAGCAGAAAGCATGGAAGTGTTACAAGTGTCATCAGATTGGTCATCTGAAGAGAAATTGCCCACTTCTAAAGAATGAGAAGGGGAAGGGCATTTCCAATGAAGGTTCAACCAGCAATGGTGGTGCAAATTCAGCTGAAGACAGTGAAGATGATGTACTGGTAGTTTCAGATGGGACCAAGAAGTGTGATAGTTGTTGGACACTTGACTCAGCATGTTCTCACCATTATACTTCGTATAGGGAGTGGTTTGCAACTTATGAAGAATCTGATAGAGGGAGTGTATGCCTTGGTGATAATCATCCTTGTAAGGTTGCTGGAGTTGGAAGCATAAGGGTGAGGATGTATGATGGGTTTATAAGGACTTTGACCAATGTCAAACATGTCCCAGAGTTGAAGAAGAATCTAATTTCTTTGAGCTACCTGGAGAAGCATGGGTATGCTTTTGGAAGCCAGCCGGGGAGTGGATGTTTAAGGATAACCAAGGGTGCATTAGTGGTGATGAAAGGGAGAATGTTGGAAAATAATCTCTATCAAATGGAAGGCTCAGTGGCCATAGATGGTGCAGAGGTGCTAGCAGCGGCACAGGAAGAACAGTTGGTCTATAAACTGTGGCACTATCGAATGGGACACATGAGTGATAAAGGGCTTATAGAACTCAGTAAAAGAGGTCTGATTCCAGTACTTAAGAAGGAGGACAATGACATCTGTGAGCCCTGTATTTATGGCAAACAACATAGGGTGAGATTTGCCAGCAGTTCCAAGCAGAGTGAAGGTATTCTGGAACTAGTTCACTCAGATGTATGGGGACCGGCCCCTGTGTCAGCCAGAGGTGGGGCCAAGTATTTTTTGACCTTCATTGATGACTACTCCAGGAAGGTATGGGTATATCTGATAGAGAAAAATCAGAGGTATTTGCCCGGGTTTAAAGCTTGGAGAGTTGGTGTT